>JAGFBR010000740.1:0-227227 GCA_019925795.1 Dendrobium chrysotoxum
AATAGTAGAGAACTCACCTCTACAAATCAATTTGTACTAATTAATAAATTTAAAATTGAACTAATTGTATTGTATGATCAATGTGATTAGTTCAATCTAATCGATAGAAGTACTTTTTCTTATTAATATTAATTTACAAATTGAACTAATCTTATTGTAAATTCAACAGTGATGTCTTTTTAGTAAAATCAGTGTTTTCTTGCTTTAAGCACTTGATATATAATCTAATATTAAACTCTAAATTCGAGTGGGATGTCTTTTTGTTGGAAACTCAATGAACTACCACTTGTAACCCAAAGAGAGAGTTTTAAGCGAGAGAAAGAGAGAGAGCACACATTGGTATCACCTCATAGTTGAAGATTTGGTTGTTATGAGAGCTACTTGTAAGAGAGATCTTAGATCTCAAAAGCTTTTGTGAAGACTTGGTGTGACTAACCGATGGGTTAGAATGATATTCTTCTCATTTGGTGTAGATGAAGGGATAGGTTTCTCCATTACCCATTAAGTAAAGAAATTTTCTACCTTGTAGTAGCAAAATGAGTGTATGAAAATCTCGAAAGGAGGACTCGAGGAGTGGATGTATTTCATGTATGATGAACCACAATACATTGGTTTATTCTATGCATTTTTACTACTGTTTCACTTTTCATATGTTTTGAATGCTTTGTGATGATGTGAAACATCTTGTGATACAAGTGTTGCTTGTGATACAAAATCAAAAATAGGTGTTTGAAAGTATTTTTCTATTCATGAAATTAGTTGGACGAAAGTATATCTTGATCATTAGAAAAATAAGTTACTTTTGCAACTTGTTAGAGTACATTGCTTTCAAAATCGGATTTTATTTGAAAAAGAAAAGAAAAAAATTATGCATAAAAAATAATTTAAAAAGTGCACCAATTTACACCCCTCTTGGGTGTGTCATACTTTTCATCTTCTTGTTCAAGAAGCTATTTGGAAAAGCCTCTGGATAATTATTGCAATGCTCTAATGTGGTGCCACTAAGCTTTCCTTAAAGTTTTATCTTGATCAATTAGTTTCTTGGACTTTTATCATCACCAATTTACTAACTGTCACTTTTAATATTGTGCTAGGATCTTCATGCTTAGATCTTTGACTTCAAGAAGGAGATAAAAAGAATTACCAAGAAATAAAAAATTTATAAGAAACCTTAAGGAGTTTAGATCCAAGGAAGAGAAAACTAGAAGTTCTTCATTGAGCTTTGCTAATTTTTCTGAGTAAAAGAAACCTTGATTTCATGAATTAAAATAATTAGTATCAAGTTGTTAGTAGAGAACAAGAAGTGCATTGGTGCATGTTATTGATTGAAAGTGGTTACCCAAAAATGAAAGTTCTTTTTGAAGTTTGCTACGACATTGACACCATTGAAGAAGGAGGTAACCATGTTAAGTTGCTGTGTTATGTAATAAGCAATATATATGCATCCTGCAACTTCTACTAAAAATGTTCCAGACTCACCCTTGATAATGACAATTCTAATCAAATATGTCATTCTAAAGTATATTGTCATGTGCCTTGAAGATCCAACCCTTGCCTACACTTCTCCACCTCTTGCTCCTCCTCTCACCCTCAACTAACAAAGGATATGCCATTGAAAGTGCTGATGCATTCAGATTGTAAGACAGACCATGTTAATTAAGATGTGAACATCATTCTCTCATATTATACTATTAAGAAAAAACAACCCTTCCAAGGTAGAAACAAAGTGGAGATGCCAAGCTTCAATGGTACTATTGACATCAAGTAACTCAACAGACCAACTAAAGTCTGACAGTACATATGTGGATATGGTTTTCTCAACAAGGTCACATTCTCTTGCTTGAAGCTTGCTCATTATGCCTTCTCCAAATGGTATGTCTACTGACAAATTGAATAAACAACTTCTTAGATTACTGAAAACTGTTATAGTTGGACTTCCTTCCAGAAGTAGTAGCAATGTGTTAAGGCGGTTCAGCAGGAACCGCCTCAGCTGGCCCCACCTGGGCCGGCATATGTCTATAGGAGGCGGTTCCCTGCTTCCTAATTAGGTTTGCCGCCTATGCATGGGTCCCACCTGATTTAAATCAAATAATATCTTATATTAGGAAAGACCAATAAGGAAGGTAGATTTGATTAATTAAATAGATTTGATATCTTTTGTATTAATCAAATAATATCTTATATTAGAAAAGTTATAAGGAGGTTAGTAAGGAGGTGAAAAGGGCTATTTAAAGGGGATGAGGGGAATAGAGCTAGGCATGCTTTTGATTATTGTTCTCTTGTAGTCTCTTTGGGTTTGGGCTCTAGACTCTTGTCTAGAGATTTGGGAGAGACGATCCTCCTCTCGAATAGAGGATCAATTGTATATTTGCTTTCCGTTTGCTTTGTTTTTATCTTATATAATAAAATCTACTGTTTGAGTTGTTTCCACTATCGTATTGTGTTCTTTTTTGCTGTTTTTACCAATTTATTGTTAGGGTTGCTTGCGAACTCAAGTATTTCCAATAGGAATACTTGCGAACTCATGTATTTCCTAACTAAATTGGTATCAGAGCAAGTCTTGGGACCGCTTGGGGGCTGATTTTGACAAATTTCAGCAGTTGAAATTTTGCCAGGCAAGGGAGGAAAGTCGCTGTTTTTTTTTATCCAACTCTAGAAATTTTTTTTTAAATCCGGAAAACAATGGCTGCTAAGAAAGTAGATGCTTTGGAAGAGAGACTTGAAGGAGAGATGAATCAAATCAAGGAAACAGTGGAGGAAAGAATTTCCTCCATGGAAGGACAAATGGCCGATCTACGGGAGATGATGAAGAAGATGTTGGAGTTTCAAACTCAGACGGCGGCATCCGAGGCGAAGGGCCCTGAAGCGAAAAAACACAAATTCTAAAATCCGTAGGGAGGAAGAAGAGGTGGAGATCGTGGAAGGGGGAAGAAGAAGACCCTATATGGAGCCTTTCTAGAGGGAGGAGAGAGGACGTAGATATGAGGGAAGGCACGATTATGGGGGAATGGAGCACAGAAGTGCTGATTGGGAGCACCAGGAAGGTTATTATGGTCACCGAGGTGCTGAATTTGAAGACAGAAAGGGAAATTTGAAGGGGGGTTGGGCTATGACAGAGCGAGGGAGGATCGGGAGACGTGGGGAGGCTCGAGTGCATGGGAGAAGGGAAATTATGGGGGTCTATGGGGAAACAATGGAGATCAAAAGGTGAGGAAGCTGAAGATGCCCATATTTGAAGGGGAGGATGCTTATGGGTGGATTTATAAGGTGGAAAGATACTTCGCTGTCAATGGGCTGACAGAAGAGGAGAAGCTCACCGCAGCCGGCATGTGCCTGGAGGGTAAGGCTCTATCATGGTATCAATGGAGAGACCAGAGAAGCCCATCAGAAACTGGAGGGAATTCAAGGACTGCATAATAGAACGCTTCCAAACCGACCAGGAAGGAGATTTCTATAAGCAGTTCTTTGCTCTAACACAAGAGGGACAATAGCCGACTATCGGGAGTGATTTGAGCACCTAGCCAGCAGGGTGGAGAGGTTATCAGAGACAGTACTAGAAGAGAACTTCATGAAAGGACTAAATGCAGAAATCCGAGCAGCAGTAAAAGTTTTGATGCCTCGCGACTTGGGGGAAGCCATGAAATTAGCCCAGCTGATCGAAAATCAGAAAAAGTTGGAGAAATGAGCCAGAAACAACAGTACCGGGGGCACTTACAGGATGACTACCACACCCATCTAGCACCTAAAGGTCCTGCAACAGGAGGGAGTCGAGAGGCCACCAAAGAGAAGACAGGAGGAGGTGGAAGTGGGGGAAATTTCAAGCGGCTGACAGAAAAGGAGATGCCAAAAAAGAAGGCTAAGGGTTTATGCTCCAGATGCGATGAAAAGTATACGCCTGAGCATTGATGCAAGGATCGAACTTTTCAAGTTCTCACCGTCTATGATGACGAGAAACTGAGAGGGAGGGGAGGAGGAGATCAAGGAGGGAATGGAGGAGAAGCTGCACTTGGACCTGGCTGAGGTATCCCTAAACTCAGTGGTAGGATTCACGACGAATCATACCATGAAAGTGAAGGGGGAGATTGAGGACAAGGAGGTAGTGGTGCTAATTGATAGTGGGGCTACCCACAATTTCATTTTCATGCAAGTCGTTGACCAGATGAGAGTAAGATTAGTGGATATGGGCTGCTACGGGTATGATGGGTACGGGGAAGGTAGAGAAGGGCCAGGGATTTGCAGAGGAGTGCTACTAACTATCCAGGGGATTCAGATAAAAGAAGATTTCCTTCCACTGGAGCTTGAGAGTACATATGTCATCCTGGGAATGAAATGGTTGCAAACTTTGGGAGACACCAAAGTGAATTGGGGAGCCCTTTACGATGGAGTTAATGGTAGATGGAAGGAAGGTGGTGATTAAGGGAGATGCGGGGCTATCCAAATTCATGGTTTCTCTTAAAACTATGGTAAAGGATATACAGTTGGCAGGCGGAGGGTACTTGGTGGAGCTGCGCAGTTTGGAGGGAGCTAAATTGGAAAGGGGAGGGGACATACCCCTCTCTATACAGCCGTTGATTCAGCAGTTCCAAGAGGTATTTCAGCCGCCTCAAGGATTGCCACCACAGAGGGAGTAGGAGCATGCCATCGTATTGAGGGAAGGAGTGTCACCCATTAGTGTGCGGCCCTACCGCTACCTGCAGTTCCAAAAAGATGAGATCGAAAAGTTGATTAAAGAGATGCTGGAGGCAGGAATCATTAGACTCAGCATCAATCCCTTCTCGAGTCTAGTTCTCTTGGTAAAGAAGAAGGATGACAGCTGGCGATTTTGTGTGGACTACAGAGTCCTCAACAAGGAAACTGTGCCTGACAAATTTCCTATACCAGTCATTGACGAGTTGTTAGATGAATTGAGTGGAACAGTAATCTTCAGCAAGATAGACTTGAAATCAGGTTACCACTAGGTTCGGATGAAGGAGGAGGATGTACCCAAGACGACTTTTAGGACTCATGAGGGACACTATGAGTTCCTGGTGATGCCTTTTGACCTCACCAATGCTCCCTACTTTCCAGGCCCTTATGAATAAGGTTTTCAAACCTTATCTCAGACGATTTGTATTAGTATTCTTTGACGACATCTTGGTCTACAGCAGACATAGGAGCACTGAGAGCATTTAAAAAAAGGTGTTAGAGGTACTGCAGGAGCATCAGCTAAAAGCCAACTTGAAGAAATGCTGCTTCGCACAAGACAGTGTGGAATACTTGGGCCATGTTGTGTCAAAAGAAGGGGTGGCGGCAGATTAGTCCAAAATAAGGCCATGCTAAAATGGCCAGTACCAAAGAATCTGAAGGAGCTGAGGGGATTTCTAGGATTGACAGGGTACTACAGAAGATTTGTAAAAGGGTACAGCACCATAGCATGGCCACTCACTGAGCAGTTAAAGAAAGACGGGTTTCTATGGGGGAGGCGGCCACATCATCATTTGAGAGCCTGAAGAAGGCGATGACTACGGTACTGGTCCTAGCTTTGCTAGACTTCACTCGGACCTTTATTGTGGAGACAGATGTGCCCGGATATGGGTTGAGTGCAATGCTTATGCAGAGTTGCAGGCCCATTGCCTACTTCAGCCAGGTATTAACTGCTAAAGCCAGGCTGAAGTCAGTCTATGAGAGAGAACTAATGGCCATCGTTTTGGCCATCTAGAAGTGACGACCCTACTTACTTGGGAGGCATTTCATTGTCAGGACAGATCAACGAGCTTGAAATACCTCCTGGAACAGTGAATGGTGACAGAGGAACATCAAAGGTGGCTATCCAAATTGATAGGATACGATTTTGAAATTCAGTACAAGCCCGAGTAGAGAACAAGGCGGCAGATGCCTTTCAATGTATGGAGAATTGTAGACAATAGCATTATCAGTTCCATTGATGCTTGATTGGAGGCTATCCGAGAAGAAAGTGCGAGGGATGAAGAACTGGGAAGACAAGAGCAGATTTACTAAAGACTAAAGGCAACCACCCAGGGTACTCATTAGAAGGAGACAGACTGCTATATCACGGGAGGTTTGTAATACCCAGAACCTCGATTTACATCCCAAACCTACTCCAGGAGTTTCATGGAAGCGCTATTGGGGGACATTCAGGCGTGCTTAAGACATACATGAGGCTTGCATCGGAACTATACTGGAAAGGGATGCATAAAGATGTAGAGGAGATGGTCTCTTCAGGTGCGATGTCTGTCAAAGGAATAAGTATATGGCAATGTCTCCAGGAGGCTTATTACAGCCCCTTGCTTTACCAAGACAAGTATGGGAGGAGGTGTCCATGGATTTCATAGATGGGCTACCCAAATCTGAGGGGTTTACAGATATTAGTAGTGGTGGACCGCCTGAGCAAATATGCTCACTTCATTCCCCTTCGACACCCTTACACGGTAGTAACAGTAGCAGCAGCATTCATCAGAGAAGTTGGTTAGACTGCATGGAGTATCAGAGGCTATCGTATCAGACAGAGATAAGGTATTTCTCAGTCATTTTTGGAAAGAGCTATTTAGACTACAAGGGATAGTTTTGAAAAGAAGCACTGCTTACCACCTACAAACAGATGGCCAGACGGAAGTGGTCAACAAGAGCTTGGAAACTTACCTCAGATGTTTTGTATCAGAGACACCCAAGACATGGGAAAGATGGTTAGCTTGGGCAGAATATTGGTACAATACATCTTATCATTCTGCATCACAAATGACACCTTTCAAGGTATTATATGGAAGAGACCCACCTCACTTGGTGCATTTTGGACAAAGCCACACTCCAGTTTCTTCAGTCGAGGGGTACTTGGAGGAAAGGGATCGAGTGTTGGAGGAACTAAAAAGGCGCATGCTAAGCTCAACAGATCATGAAGAAACAAGCAGATGACCATAGGAAAGACATCCGATTCGAGATAGGGAAAAGGTGTTTTTAAAGTTCCGACCATATAGGCAGAAGACGATTGCTACCAGGAGAAATGAGAAGCTTGCCCCTAGATACTATGGGCCCTATGAGATATCCAAAAAAATTGGAGCAGTAGCATACAGACTGAAACTTTCACCAACGGCAAATATACACCCTGTTTTTCATGTATCTCAACTAAGGAGGGCCATTCGAGATTATACAGTTAGCTCCGAATTACCAGCAACACTTACTGAAGAATTATAAGTAATTTTGGAACCCTTAGAATTAATGGGGGTTCATCAGAGAGAGGATGAGACTAAAGAGGTGTTAATCAAATGGAAGGATCTTCCAGATTATGAAGCCACATGGGAACTTTATGAGAGGTGCAACACCAGTTTCCCTCTTTCCACCTTGAGGGCAAGGTGGTTCTTTGGGAGGGCGCTATTGTTAAGGCGGTTCAGCAGGAACCGCCTCAGCCGGCCCCACCTGGGCCGGCATATGTCTACAGGAGGCGGTTCAAAACCGCCTCCCTTGCTTCCTAATTAGGTTTGCCGCCTATGCATGGGTCCCACCTGATTTAAATCAAATAATATCTTATATTAGGAAAACCAATAAGAAAGGTAGATTTAATTAATTAAATAGATTTGATATCTTTTGTATTAATCAAATAATATCTTATATTAGAAAAGTTATAAGGAGGTTAGTAAGGAGGTGGAAATGGCTATTTAAAGGGGATGAGGGGAATAGAGCTAGGCATGATTTTGATTATTGTTCTCTTGTAGTCTATTTGGGTTTGGGCTCTAGACTCTTGTCTAGAGATTTGGGAGAGACGATCCTTCTCTCGAATAGAGGATCAATTGTATATTTGCTTTCCGTTTGCTTTGTTTTATCTCATATAATAAAATCTACTGTTTGAGTTGTTTCCACTATCGTATTGTGTTCTTTCTCGCTGTTTTTATCAATTTATTGTTAGGGTTGCTTGCGAACTCAAGTATTTCCGATAGGAATACTTGCGAACTCAAGTATTTCCTAACACAATGATCATTGGAGGAAGTGACATAGTCTTTGACAAATCTCAAATTATGTAGGGGTATATACAATGTTTTTGGTGATCGATGGTGGCCTTGGAATTCCCATCGATGGGACCTAGTGCAGGCATTTGAGCTTAATCCCCATATTGATGATGAATTTTGTCTTTTCTAGTTTAGACAATAGCGCATACTATCAACATCATCAAGAATACTACCCTGGAACTAGAAGGCTCAACAAGGGTCCAAGGAAGATCCTTAAGTGTTAAGATTGAAAGTAAAAAGGAATACATCATCTCCTTTGATTATGTTGAATGTTATGGAGATTTTACGATAAATGTACATTTAAAGGAAGAATTGGAAGCCTCTTGTAGAGTTATTCCCTCAGAAGTGGGAAATGATGAGAGGAGCAAAATTATGGTGATTTATTGTGAAGAATATCCTTCTAAGTCCAATAGAAAGATCAAATGCATTAACTCTGTTGGTAATACTAAATTAGAGGTGGGTCTGCCAGTTAGACCAATGCATAGAAAGAGTTTTTCATTGTCCATAACATGTCAAGAAAGTGGTGTTTGGTGCCACTGACATATTGGTTGTGTAAGAACTTTTCTACATGTATAGTTGAGAACTTAGGCCTTAAGGTGTTGCATCATCTACGCTTGCATCCTTTAAGGTAGAACATAATTGACATGGAGTGAATGATTCATCAATAACGTATATTCTACTTTGCTATAAAAGAGTATATTGAAAAGATGGCTGACACCCCTTGATGTTTGTCAATTGATCCTTGGAATTGTATTATCTGCTGGAGGGAGAAGCCATCTATTACTACCATTCATTATTGTATTATCTTATGCAGAATGAGGAGTGCATGTCAACAGAGCAAAATTTGCTATTATATAGCAGCTTCTAGACAGAAAACTGTCTTCTTAGTGACTGTGAGCATCTTGATGTTAAACCCTTTTGGTTAATCTAATGGAAATACATTTTAGAATATCTTTCCTAAGAATACGGACAATGACTTGAGATACTTAGAGAGAGAAACAATCAAGAAAAATTAGTCTAATTATACAAATTTTGCTGGGATAAGAAGTGTGTTTAATAAGAACTACTCGAGTAAAGGATAGTTGGGAAAGGCCTGACTTATTTATCAATCGCCAAAAAAAAAAAAGATTGATGGAAAATTAAAGGAATCACCTCAGCCCCCCTGCTCCTCCCCCTCCCCCCCTCCCCCCCCCCCCCCCCCCCCCCCCCCCCCCCCCCCTTGAGAAGAAAGTGATGGGGGACTAGCAAGGACTATCCTTGTGTTTATAGGTAGAGTCACTTAAGTCATGTGAATCATCCATTGAGAATTACATTCTAAATAACAAGTCAAAACCAACCTCCAATAGTTTCTTTTCGTAATAACAACACTTGTGAAATTTGTACCTAGTTGTTTAATTGGGTTGTTTGGCTGCATGCATATTTCGAATGTAAAGTAAACTAAATGCTATATATACATTCAATTTTTTCATTTTTAGGTTTAAATTGGCTTTATCGCATGGTAATCCATTTTCTCCATCAACTTTAATTTTGTATTGTTAAGGCCTTGCACGTTTCTTTATTGATTTCTCATAGAAATCCTAATTCAAGAAACCTTATATATGGCTTACTACGGGTTCCAAAAGTTTTCTGCACCTTAATTCCCCATCAAAAGTCATCATTAGAATCATTACATGACCTTTCGGCTGCATTAATAATACTTTAATCAATTCAAGTACTCTTCTATGATCTAAATTGGCTTTAAGAAATTAGGCAATTGTAGTTAATCTTGACGTTAAATTAACACACATGGTGATGTCTTATATTTGAAAATTCATTAGTTTACTATCTTAAGTAATTTATCCAGATTCAAATTATAAGTCTTAAATGAAAAAAGATACTAACACATGCAAATGAAAATTGATACTTTGGCATGCCTTTCTGCATTTAGTCTAATAATGGATGGTGTGTTATGGACTCAGTTCTTTTTTTTAAATCCTGCCATTTGTTTAATTATAGTTAATTTCTAATAAACCGTGCAGGTGGGATTCAGGCACTAATATCGGGGAATTTGATGGCCATTCAAAGAGGGTATTAAGTTGTGATTTTAAGCCAACTAGACCATTTCGTATTGTCACATGTGGAGAGGATTTTATCTTGAACTTCTATGAAGGACCTCCATTTAAATTTAAACATTCCCACAGGTTTGCTCCAATAATGATCATTTGCTTCTCGTTCATCTTTTTAACCTGTTAACTCTTCTTAAAAATTCTTGCTAGAATCATTGCTATTATCATATTGTTATCCTCTGCTTGTAGCTATTTAAAGAAAATTTGATTATTTAATGAAGTTATCTGCTTCATTTGCTATTTTAATGAAATTTTACTCCTATATAATTGCAGGGATCACTCTAACTTCATTAATTGTGTCCGGTACTCGCCAGATGGGAGTAAGTTCATTTCTGTAAGTTCTGATAAGAAGGGCATAATATTTGATGGAAAGTCTGGAGGTAAGATTGGTGAGCTGTCTGCACAAGAGGGTCACAAGGGAAGCATATATGCAGTTAGCTGGAGTCCAAATAGTAAAAACGTAAATCCTTTAATGCTTGCATTTCCTTGCATGGTATAAGTTGTAGTTTAGTTTCTTTTACTATAATAGTTTAGGGTAGTCTATTTAGACTATTGAATGGGTTTTTCTCCCATTTTCAGGCCTGTCGTTTTCACAAGATTCTTACAATGAACTTACCATAAGACTCAAATCTAATACAAATGAAAACCTGATAGGATGCTACTGAGATTTAGAAGGCCCTGCCATAAAATTGTTTTAAGGCTTAATTTGATGACGACAGCTCAAAAATGAGTGTTTGGATAATTAATGCCGAGTTATGTGACATTCTCTTTAATAATTTGAATTATGGGCCTTGATTTATAAGTATAGAATACAAATATTTTGTTTAGGATCAAGTGATGGCCAAGTAAATACATTCAATGCTTGTGAAAGGTCCCTAGGGGAAAAGCATTCATCCTATATCATTTGAGTGAATCATTATACATTATCTCATTTCCGTTTGAATGCCATATGACCTAAGAATCTTTGAGTAAAAACAATTGGAATATTTGTCTTCAGCAAAACGCCAAAAGCATATAATTTTTGGTCTAAGTTGATTGCATTGATGTTAAGGAACTCAAATTATGAAGTTGGATTGTGACTAATCAAGTTATTGTGAGATCCAAGTGGTATTAGCCCTTATAAGCTAATTGAGATGTCAATGGTTTGAATCTCTTCTAAAAAAAAAAGATTATCATATGAAATAGATATTTGTGGTTGTGGGTAGTTCTGGCAACAACAATAACATTAAGCCTTTATCCCACTACGTGCGGTCGGTTATATGAATCATTTTTCTCTATTATGTTATATTAAGAGTTAAATTTTCATTTAAATCTAATAAAAAAGTTTATTTCTAATGTTTTCTAACCAAGTCTTTTTAGGTCTACCTCTATCTTTCTTAGTATAGGCCAAATCTAATACATCTACTCTCCTAATTTTATGTGACCAAGCCATCTAAGGCGACTCTCTCTAATCTTATCTTTCACTGGAGCTACTCCAACCTTTTCATGTATATACTCGTTTTGCATTCTGTCTCTAAGAGTGAAGCCACTCATCCACATGAGTATCCTCATCTTTGAAACATTGTCTTTTAATGGCCATCATTCTTCGCCATAAAACATTGTAGGTTTCACCATTTTCTTATAGAATTTTCTCTTAAGTTTGAGGGGTACTTTTCTATCACACAACAGACCCAATGCATTCCTCCACTTCAGCCATCCAACTTGAATTCTACGAATAATATCTTCATCTATTTCACCATCACTTTGAACAATAGATTCGAGATATCTAAAACTTGTACCCTTATTAATGACTTGATTGCTCAAAGTCACAGTCCCCTCACTAGATTTATTATTACTAAAATTACACTCCATTTATTTGATTTTATATCTACTCAAACGAAAATCTTTAGACTCTAAGGTTGACCTCCACTATTCAAGTTTATCTTAATATCATCAGCAAAAAGCGTACACCATTGCACATCCTCTTGCAAATGTCTAGCAAGAACATCCATGACTAGAGCAAAAATATATGGGCTTAAAACCAATCCTTGATGTAATCTAATTGAAATAGGACAATATTTGGTAAAACCACCTTGTCTTTGAACACAAGTAACAACTCTTGTATACATATCATTAATGACTTGAATATAAGCATTATTAATCCCTTTCTTTTCTAGAGCTCTCGAGAGCACTTCTCTTGAAATTTTATCATATTTTTTTCTAAATCAATAAATATCATATGTATATCCTCATTCTCTCTATATTTTTCCATCAAACCTCTCAATAAATGTATAGCTTCCATAATAGGCCTACCAGCATGAAAACCAAATTGATTTTGAGAAACATTAGTATCACATCGTAACCTATACTCAATAACTCTCTGCCATAGTTTTAAAGTATGACACATTAACTTAATTTCTTTATGATTCATACACGCTTGTGCATCAACTTTATTCTTAAAAATAGGAATTAACACACTCCTCCACTTATCTGACATCTTTTTAGTCCTCAAAATAATATTCAAAAGTTACATAAGCCAAGAAATTCTTTCATCTCCTAAGCATTTCCCCGCCTCTATTGGAATATCATTAGGTCCATCAGCCTTTTCACACTTCATTTTCTTTAAAGTTTCTCTAACTTCGACTTTACTAATACGTCGATAAAAATAAAAATCCCTGTTTTCATTTAAAGTGCTAAGGTTACTAAAGTCAATCGTATTCTCACAATCTTCATTGAAAAATTTATCAAAATATCTCATCCACCTTTGATGAATATTATCTTCTAATAAAATTACTTTTTGATATTCATCCTTAATGCACTTTACTTGAACTAAATCCTTACTTCACATATCTCTTTGTTTGGTTAGCTTATACATGTATTTTACGCCCTCCTTAGTATCTAACATATTATATAAATCATTAAAAATTAAATTCTTTGCATCACATATTGTGGGCAGTCCTAGATTTAATTAAAAAAGCCATATTTTTCTTAGCATAAATTTTTTAGTTAAAAATAGAAAGTATACAATGGGCAAAGTTACATAATACATGGGAGGGCCTTTGCTCTTTAACCATATACCAGTGAAAAGGCAATTAGCTTCAAACGAAAATTATATGGAATCAAGGTACAAGCAATAAAATCATTTACATCAATGAAAGAAATAACCGAGGAATTGGCTATCTAGAGCAATGACTAACATGACTTGACATCCCATGCATCAAAATAGAAATCAAAATAAAATAATCAATTGACATCAAAAGGTAGCATCAAATTGACGCCCAAACACACCCCAAGCAATTGTAGGACTTAGAGATTGGCACCATTACACGCAAGAAATCAAATAAAGTCATAGTCATCGTAGAATAAAACCCAACACAGAGGTAGCATTCAAAAGAGCTAGATCAGAGAAGCTTAGATGAGGATTGGGTACTCTTCAGGACATTCAACAACAATTATATCATCCTTAGATTTCTCCTAAACCAATACGAGGGATGGTGATTAAAAAGATTAGGTTCATCATAAGAGTCAATATTATCTCAATTGTCAGAAGTACATAAAAAATACTATCAAAATTGCCCCCATGAACATTACTATGTGAGTGAAGCTACCAATGAGAAAATAAAGGATGTTGCTAGGAGGAAACGATGGTGGTTTACCCAAACCGCCAACAACAATAGCCTTCGATTGGGCTGGGAAAGTGGAAGGTGAAAAGGGGATGATAGCATGAGGGTTTGTAGGGTTACCGTTAAGACCACCCACAACAATAGGCGTGCTGCTCCAAATAATCCGAATAAGCAGAGTAACCAGGAAACAGGCAGCATTGCCACTACTACTCAAAAGCTTATTAATTGTTATTGAAATGTCATTGACCAACGAGGGAGAAATATAGGAGGGATAAGGCCTCCATCATCACCTCCCACAACAAATGTACGATCATAACCATCCATCAAATCAACATTCACTTGAGTTATTGAAATAACACCATCATTACCCCTACCTCAATCGCAATCAACTGAGAATTACAAATGAGATTATCTTGATTAGCTGCAATTCTACTAAGTACTAACAACTATGTTATGTGAGACAATTGTTTTAATGATATTTTGTTGCAACAGGAGTTCAGCATGGCAGAGAGCTTAGGTGCAGATGTGTGATTATCAAGAGCAATGCAACACTTATAGTGCTAGCAACCAAAATAGCCTAAAAAAAGTATCCTGATTGTGCCCCAAAATGCCTAGATCTAGAGAGTACCTAAGAACTACACATGAGACAGCAACGACAAATGGCCTAAGTGGTAGTGGCAATGCTTTCACAATGGTTGTAGTTAGGAAGACTAATAAATCTAACTTCTTTCCACTAACCATTGTCATTCGAACCAATCCACACTTGCGTAGGATGAGGGGAAGTAACATCCATTTCAACTAGGACTTTGGCTACAGAATGTTTAGAAACCATGATTGTAGTAGCATCAAGTTTTAGGGGTTTTCCAAAAATCCTGCTTAGAAGAAATAGAACATCATGATCATTAACTTGAAGTCTAATATGGGAGACAGAGATCCAAGTGAGAGCAACTGAGGGTTCTTTAGCAATGTCAAAGAGAAGAGAAGAGAAGAAGGTGAGGGAAGGGGGGGGGGGGGGGGGGGGGGGGTGGTATTCCAAATTCTTAAGAGGAAGTCCCCTTACATAATATGCTGTTTCAGTCTGCATCGTTTTGCAGCCAGTAATAAACTTTTTGAAGTCAAAATGCCCAATGTTGTAGCACTCTTAACTTTAGATCAAAGAAAAACTTCTTGAGATCATAAGATGAAGGATGGCCCCCCAAATAGATTTCTCATTAAAAGAAGATTTATGACACTTAAAGGGTTCAATAACCTTGTCATCACTATAAAATAAAGCCGGAAATCATGAAATACTAATGCATGCTTGTGGTTAGCGGGATGGTGATGTTACAATACCCGTCAAGGCTTCAAGAAAATTATGTCTTAGAAGGAGGATAGGCATCTTATCAACAAGAAAGGAGGTTGCAAGTGAAGCTGATGCTCTAACAAGACCTTGCGGCATCCAAAATATTCGAAGGATAGTTACAGGAAGACAAGAGAGCGCTGGGAGATGCCGATCATAAAGCAAGTGCATGTAAAGCACACTAGGAGATGCTGATCCTAACATGCAATACAAAGAAGGAGAAAGCTTGAATATTTGATTTTTCCATTTCTAAGGTAGTCCAGATGTTTTAAATCCTTACAAACTGATTCAAACATTAGAAGTATAGTTGGTAATAAGCAAACCTACTCTGCGCTACCCTCTTCCTTCTAATTTTTGTAATTCTTCCTTTTAAAGTTATTTTACTTCTCAATTGATCCCTAAGTCGAATCTATACAGTTTTTTGTTTGTTTTTCTTGTGCATATCCAATGTTATTAATCTTCACCTACGTGAATTTGTCATATTTTATTTTTGCTTTATGTAGGTCTTGACAGTGTCTGCAGACAAAACTGCGAAAGTGTGGGACATCATGGACGATGGAAATGGTAAACTGAAATGCACACTTGCTTGCCCTAGTTCTGGTGGAGTGGATGACATGCAAGTTGGCTGCCTATGGCATGGTGACCATCTTGTCACTGTTTCTCTTGGTGGAATGATATGTATATTTTCAGCTAGTGATCCAGAGAAGCCACCAACATCTTTGTCTGGACACATGAAAAGCATCAATGGTTTGTCTTGTTTGCTGCAAAGTGGTCAGAGAACCATCTTGTCTACCAGCTATGATGGTGCCATCGTAAGATGGGTTCCTGGCATAGGTTATGGTGGAAAAATACATAGGAAGGTAAACACTCAGATTAAATGCTTTTCTGCAACTGAAGGAGAGCTTCTTATTTCGGGCTTTGATAATAAAGTAAGTCATACTAAAACATTATTTGCTCCCATGACAGGTTTTAACTTTATTGACCCAGATTATCCTTCATCATCATGATATTTTTATTATTTTGCTGTAATAGTAATTATAGAAGCTAGCAAATGTCACTTTTTATCTGACTATACATTTCCATGACTTTCTGCTTCATTTGATTTGTCATCTTCACTTTTTTTGGTGGGATGCTACATGATATGGTTATTCACTACCTTTGGCAGTATTCTTGGAAGTGCTTCTTTCTTATGATAGCAAGCAATCAAATTCTAAATTGCAAACTTCTAGCCAAAGGTTTTCATGAGGTTTACATGCTAAGTGCAAACCTATTCCAATCTAGTTTGAAAATGTTCACATGCAAATGCTCAGGCAGTCTCGATGTTTGAAGAAAGTAGACACCAAAAAACGTGAACAACTAAATATTTAAAGAAATTTGGTTACTTACCGACTGCTCTCTAGGAAAACAACAATGATCAATTTCTTTATTTACCCATGGAAAAGATAGATGAGAATCGTTTGTAGCTCTAGGGTTCTGTATGGGTGCCCACTGCTACCATAGTGTGGCAGGTTTCACAGGTACACCATCAGTTTTGTAAAAAAAAAGAAAAAAATATTGACCCTAGCTTTTGCAAATCTCGCTGTGAACTACCGCCGGTATTTAAACATTCCAAAAGCGCCCTTTCAAGGATGTTGCCAAAGCACTGCAGCTTCTTGCTGAAAACCTTGCTTGAACCTCTCCTCTGTCATTCATGTCTCACTAAGGAGACGATGATATAGAGCCCCTATTTCTCTCACATCTTTTTCTTCACCAGCTGCAATGGTATGCTCCAAGCTTTCTTTGTAATTCGTTTCCCTCATTGAGGAACCTCTCCATGATCTTTCTCACATTTGAAGGAGAGCAAGGAAGAAGAAAAGGGTGGTTGATAGATAGATATAACAGATACCTTTCAAGGATGTTGTTATTGTTTATTTTATATATATATATATATATATATATATATATACCCATAACTATCTGTGCAAGTACCTATTCGCAGGTGTTTTGCAGGTCATGTTTGGGTCAAGTGAAAGGAGGATCTATTCCTCTCTCAGAGCAGTTTGTTCGAGGGATTCACTCAGGAGTTGGAAATGAGTTTAACACTGGAGCTCGGCAGACCAATTCCAACCACCTCTTCTAGGCAGTTGCCCCCACTCAAGGGCGACCTCAGAAGTTACTTTCTCAGACAAATAAATCTTTATTCATCCTAGCCAGAGTTAAAATTCCCACGCAGGATACATCAAACAATGGGCAATATATGCCACCCTTGTAGACATCTCTCGCAACCAGATCGATCTAAAGGCTTCGCCAAGACATCACTCGCCCTTCTCACCTCACAACAGGGCGACCACAAAATGACCTAAAACTCCATATCATCCCGTCTTCCCGACTACACTCCGATGATACTCACCCTTCTCTCACCTCGATAAGGGCTCTCGAACCAACTCCCCGCCAACAATGACAAGTCTTTGCAAGCCCTTTTGACTCGCCCTCTCATTCGTCATTCCACTCGATACCGGCGACCGACTTACAACATATACTGACAAGACAACCATCATGTCAAAGACGCACCACATGCAACTTTCGAAACTCTATAAAAGGAAGAGGATGGAGGGGTAGGAAAAAGGATTTTCAGCATTCTCGAATAGAGCATCCTCACAAGAGAAATCACAAGGAAGAACCACTGGAGGGAAAAATGAGAGATTATTTATTTCTTTGTAATCTAAAGCTTGAGAGATATTATTTCTTTCTTCACATTCATACTTCACTACATTGTCCTCTTGTGCTCTCCACCTATCGGTGGTGTATAGTACGACCTGACATCATCCACAGGATAAAATGGGTTTCAACATTCTCCCAAGTGTGGTGAGCATGGATTGATGCCGAAGGCAAGAAGACCTCTGCCTGCCAAGCGGTTGGGCACCCCGGAGAATATCAAGAATCGTGAATATACTACTCGCCGAGAATTGCAAGAGATGGAAGAACGACTCTTGAAATCCATTCAAGATGCTCTCGCTTCTACTAACCACCAGCCGTGAAACACGCCTTAAGAGCCGACTGATCTCGGTGCTCACCGCAAGCCCCAGTAGAAGCGCTTGCTTCAAAACTAGCCATTGACCCCGCTCGTCCCCAGGCAAGAGATGAGAACTCCAGTCCAATAGCCAAGCGGGCTAGAGAAACTGAACCAAGGCTAGCCAACGCCTTCTCCATATTGATCTCTGAAGCTTACCAAGGAAAAATTGACCCCACGGATCACGTGGCAACCGTCGAATCCATGACTTCTCTTCTTGACATTGATGACGCTCTCTAGTGTCATCTCTTCTTTACTACTTTGAAAGACTCAGAACTGTGGTGGTTACTCGCCAATCCAGTGGGGTGATCACCTTCTTTCCTGAGTTCAAGCGGATGTTCTTCGCATAGTTTGCCAGTGCCTAAAGACCCTTAAAAATCTCCCAAGTCCTATTGAGAATGAGGTAAGAACCTGGCGAGTTGCTTAGAAGCTTCATATTGAGATTCCACAAAGAGATGCTCGACATCAAAGACCTCGAACCAGCAGTCGTGCAGGCATCCTTGACCCATGGGCTGAAGGAAGACCCTTTCCAATACGCTCTAGGCCTACAACAGTCAAAAATACTGGCAAAGCTGCTAGAACTTGCCAACATCCATGTCAATGCTAAAGAATACAACTAGTTGATCGACCCTACCTCAAGTATTCTACGCCATGATCCCACAGCAAAAAGAAGCTTCCCCTCAGGAAAGAGTTGAGAAGGGACTTGCTCCCAAGAAAGAGGGGGCTAGACCAAATTTACAGTACAAGTGGCGGCATCTTAATCCATACTAGGCACTTGTTCGTCCCAAATTCTAGGTGATAGAAGTACCACTAGCACCGAGAATCAAAGGGGTTGCCCGCCGACCTCAAGAATATCTAACTTATACTCTGCTAAGGGTATCCATGGTCGAGCTCATTTAGGCCATCCAAAATAAAGAATTCTCCTGACGCCCACCGCTTATGAAGGTTGGCTGAAACCGTGACACGAAGATATTGTGCATTCCATAAAGACCACAGGCATGACATTGAAGAATGTCATCATCTGTGCAATCTAGTTGAAGAACTCATCAAAGCCGGCAAGCTTAAAGAATTCGTCTTCACAGATCTAGAGCGAACGACTAGGAAAGGCTCCACTCAAAAACACCAACGAGCCTCGACCGGGTCGGGCAATCCAAATTGCGGGGGTGGTACCCACAATCATCGGCGGCGACCAAAGAGATGTCCTCATGCAACCGAAAGCCACGAATCACCGAAGTTAATGCCGCATCATACTCGCAATCCGATGAGATATAACAATCACTTTCAACAGCAGAGAAAGGCAAGCTAGGGGTAATCCTCACTACGAAGACATTGTCTTCACAGCCCTTATTGCCAACTTTTAGATCGACAACATCCGGATAGATACGATGAGTTCAGTAAACATAATTTTCAAGATAGTGTTCGAGAAGATGGGCATGTTAGCCTCTTAACTAGTCCCTACTGTAGGACCCTATATAGATTCTCTGGGGAGCACGGAGAATCCAAAGGTATAAGCACTAAATTGCAATTATGATTGGAGCCCTATGATCGGGTGATTCGTCACAAAATGACACCATTAAATTATGATCAAAGTTAAAGCTTGGAAATTCCCTAATGGCTCATTCTCTTGAAAGAAGAATTGGAGAGTGTACTCGATAGGAAATGAAGCTCTGTGTCAGTTAAGGTTGATTTAAAATTATCCATTCAGACAAATATCCACCTCAGGTCTACAAGATCTTTTTGAAATGACGAAACCCATAGCTGTCGACAAGAATTCTTTTGTTAGGTTGGGTCAACTATCTCCATTGACAACAACAACAACAACAAGCCTTTGTCCCACTACGTGGGGTCGACTACATGAATCCTTTTTCTTCATTGTGTCCCTTTACAAGTCAAATTCTCGTTTAAATCTAATAAAGAAAGATCATTTCTAATATTTTCTAACCAAATCTTTTTAGGTCTACCTATACCTTTCTTAACATTAGTCAAATCTAATACCTCTACTTTTCTAATCGGGTCATCGGAAGGCCATCGTTTTATGTGACCAAACCATCTAAGGAGACTCTTTCTAATCTTATCTTCCACTGGAGCAACTCCAATCTTTTCACGTATCTGGTCATTTCGTATCCTATCTCTAAGGGTAAAGCCACTCATCCACCAAACCATCTCCATTGACTAAGTTGACTAAAATCTACGATAAGTTGGAATGATGGAGTTTTGAGATCTTAATTGGATTTGTCATCATTCCCTCTCCATCGCTTTATGCTAAAGGCGATAAATTTCTCTTTTCAAAAATCAGGTAGCTGCTAATATATGTGAAGCATTTAATGCATAAATACTAATTTTAATGGGTAAATTTTAAAATAGTCCCTCGACTATTCGTAAATACTCATTTTAGTCCCAGAGTTTAATGCTGCTTCAATTTAGTCCCTCAACTTTACAAAATTGATCCCAATTTAGTCCTAAAGGGACCATTTTAGATTAATTTTTTATAATCGAGGAACTAAATTAGGATCAGTTTTATATCACAATTACAACATAAGGGACTATTTTAGATCAATTTTGTATAATCGAGAGACTAAATTGAAGCAATGTGATACTCAGGGACTATTTTGGGATTTTTTTTTGAATTTTAATGATAGCTCTCTATTATGACTAAGGTGAAATAGGGATTTGCATTAATGGGAACCTGGAACCAGATCTTAAAATCCTTTCAAAATGAGGGTAAAATCTCTAGGTAGTGTTTGATTTGCGTTCCAATTTATCTTATGAAAATTTGACTCAAATCAAAACTCTCATATAAGAGCTGGGTGCGAATTTTGGAGCTCACTTTAATGAATTTGTTAATTACTTAGTAAATCATTGGATGACATCAATGAAAATTTATTTTCATCAAATCATCAATATGTCAATGAAATCACTTTGTAATTAAATAGGGCTTATGGGGCTAACCACATCTATAGTTGGAAGTACAATGTATTCCCGAGTTTTTTTGAAGTTCAACGAAACAACGACAACAACAAGCCTTTATATTTTCTCCATTGTGTGAGAAAATATAAGTCAAATATAATACATCTATTTTCTAATATTTTCTAACTCTAATAAAGAAAGGTTATTTCTAATATTTTCTAACTAAGTCTTTGTAAGTCTATCTCTACCTTTCTTAATATAAGTCAAATATAATACATCTATTTTCCTAACTGACTCATCAGAAGACCGCCGTTTTATGTGACCAAACCATCTAAGGCAACTCTCTCTAATCTTATCTTCCACTGGAGCTACTCCAACATTTTCACGTATATGTTCATTTTGAATCCTGTCTCTAAAAGTAAAGCCACTCATTCACCTAAACATCCTCATCTCTGCAACACTTAACTTAATACTATGCTTCTCTTTTAATGGCCAACATCTGCACCATAAAGCATTGTAGATGCCCCATCTTATAGAATTTTCCCTTAAGTTTGAGGTGGACTTTTCTATCACACATCAAGCCCGATGCATTCCTGCACTTGAACCATCCAACTTGAATTCTACTAATAATATCCTCATCTATTTCACCATCACTTTGAATAATAGACCCAAGATATCGAAAATGTGTACTCTTATTAATGACTTGACCACCTAAAGTCACAATCCCCCCACAAGATATATTATTACTAAAATTACACTCTATATATTCAGTTTTAGATCTACTCAAATGAAAGCCTTTAGACTCTAAGCTTGACCTCCATAATTCAAGTTTAATTTCAACTCCCTCTCTAGCCTTATCAACAAGAAGAATATCATCAGCAAAAAGCATACACCAGGGTATAACCTTTTGCAAATGTCTAGTGAGAACATCCATGACTAAAGCAAAAAGATATGGGCTTAAGGCTGATCCTTGATGTAATCTAATTGAAATAGGAAAATACTTGGTGAAACCACCTTATGTTTGAACACAAATATCAACTCCTACATACATATCCTTAATGACTTAAATATAAGCATTATTAATCCCTTTCTTTTCTAGAACTCTCCATAGCACTTCTCTTGGAACTTTATCATATGCTTTCTCTAAATCAATAAATATCATATGTACATCCTCCTTATTCTCTTTATACTTCTCCAACAAGCCTCTCTATAAATGTATAGTTTTCATAGTAGACCTACCAGGCATGAATCCAAATTAATTTTGAGAAATATTAGTATCACAGCGCAATCTATGCTCCATAACTCTCTCCCATAGTTTTAAAGTATGGCACATTAACTTAATTTCTCTATAATTCACACAATCTTGTGCATCATCTTTATTCTTAAAAATAAGAATTAACACACTCATTCTTCACTCATCTGACATCTTTTTAGTCTTCAAAATAATATTAAAGAGTTTAATAAGCCAAAAAATTCCTTCATCTCCTAAGCATTTTCACACCTCTATTGGAATATCATCAAGTCCAATAGTTTTTTTACACTTCATTTTCTTTAAAGCCTCTCTAACTTTGGTTTTACTAATACGCAGATAAAAATAAAAATTTTTATTTTCATTTAGGGTGCTAAGCTCACTTAAAATCAATCGTATTCTCATAATCTCCATTGAAAAGTTTAGAAAAATATCTCATCCACCTTTATTGATTATTCTCTTCTAATAAAAGCACTTTTTGATCTTCATCCTTAATACACTTCATTTGAACTAAATCCTTAATACTTTTATCTTTTTGTTTGACTAACTTATACATAAATCTTTCACCCTCCTTAATATCTAGTCTATTATATAAATCATTAAAAGCTAAAATCTTTGCATTGCATATTATTTTCTTAAACTCCTTATGGGCCTCTTTATATCTTTCTCAATTATCAGATTTTTTACATCTAAATCAATTTTTATAACAAATCTTCTTATTTTTTATCTTTTCTTGCACATTTTAATTATACCACAAATTATTTTTACTATTAGTAGTTTTTCCATTTAATACTCCAAATATATCTTTTGCAACAATTTTAATATCACTAGCCACTTTTTTTCACATAACATTAGCTTTTTGATGCACAGACAAAATTTTAAGATCTAGTATCTTACTCTCAAAAATATTTTTGTGAATATTTTTTAAATGCCCCCATCTAATCCTAGAACAATGTTTTACTTTTTTTTTTATTTTTCGTCTCTTCATCTTAAAGTCTAAAACTAATAAGAGATGTTGGGTACATAAACTTTCACTCGAAATAATTTTACAATTTTTGTAATCTAAAAGATCTATTTTTTTATAAGAAAATAATTAATCTGTGTTTTACTAAATCCATTTTTATAAGTGATGAGATGTTCATCTCTTTTTTTAAATAAGGTATTAGCAATTACAAAATTATAAGCTAAAGAAAAATCTAATATGGTCTTATCACCTTCATTAGTCGCTCCAAACCCATAGCCACCATGAATGCTTTTAAAATCATCTACCTATCTACCAATATGGCCATTTAAATCTCCTCCAATAATTTTTTTTTCTTCAAGAAGTATCTTTTGTATTAATTCTTCTATGTAATGTCAAAATTTAAATTTTTAATCCATATCTAAACCTACTTGAGGAGCATAAGTACTTATAATATGAATAATCTTAGCATAAATAACAATCAATCTAGTACGACTCTTACCAGAATACCGTAGTTTAAATCATAAACTATCAATCTCATTAACCTTCTCTCCAACCCATTTAGTTTCATGAATATATGAAATATTTATCTTCCTGTAAATTATAATATCTATTAATTCAATTAATTTGTCTATAAGGGAATATATATTACAAGTTATCCTAATTTTAATTTCATGGACTAGCTTCTTTTTTCACACCCGTTCATGATGTGGGAACCCTTGCCTATTTAATACTACACTCGAGCGCCGGTGTAGCGGCCCTTGCACACTTCTCGCTATATTCAAACCATATAACGCGTTACTTCCAGGGAACGCCCTAGCATTAACACAATATATTAAAGGATTCATGCCATGATTATTCGACAAGTCTTATGCTGGTTGTCGACTACCTAACGTAACCTTTACTTTTCTCATCCAAGATTTAGGACTTGGCAACGACAGTGTTCTGCATTGATTCT
This sequence comes from Dendrobium chrysotoxum, assembly GCA_019925795.1. Classification (NCBI taxonomy): domain Eukaryota; kingdom Viridiplantae; phylum Streptophyta; class Magnoliopsida; order Asparagales; family Orchidaceae; genus Dendrobium; species Dendrobium chrysotoxum. The sequence continues at coordinate 24,168 of JAGFBR010000740.1, forward strand.
ATTCCTTCCAACTTATGCAGTTAATAAAAACTTTTTATAAACTTTTTATAAAGGTGCATTTTGTGCACGGATGAAGTTCAACGAAACATTGATTTTAAATCTAGGCTTATCAATATGTTCTGCATTGAAATATTCCTGTCTTCTTGTGATTCTATTCCTTCCAACTTACGCAGTTAATAAAAACTTTTATAAACTTTTTATGAAGGTGCATTTTGTGCACGGATGACCCAGCCTTGTTTAATTTGAAGACAATATTGTGGTTATTCAAAAAATGGATGTGAGGCCAAATTCAATCTCTTGTTACTGCTAAACCAGATATTGCATGCTTCATTTTTTTTCTAATTTCTTATTTTTCATGCTTAGATACTCGCATCAGAACTAAAGTCAATCACTTTCGTCAAGATTGACATTTTTTTATTCCATTGCGCTTCATAAAGACTTTTTTAAGTTTTGCCAAATGTTTTTATTTTCATTGCTGCATAATTGGCATGGTTTTACATGCCCATTTTGGATGATGAACTTCAAAACTTCATGTGCTTGAGTAATTCCAGCGTCCCAAGTTCTTTTTGGAGTCGAACCAAATCTCATAAGCAGCAGAATGAAGACTTTATGTTTCTACAACTTATTTCTCTTTGCTGTTACGAATATTCAATCAATTTTGTCTGACTTAAGCAATTAATTTTGTATGCCATCCAATTCTTCTGCGGACATTTAGTTCACCAACCTCCAGTATCATATATGTTCATTTAATTTCCTTTCATGTGAAACTTCAGTTATTTTTCAGCTTATATGAGCAGCATTGGGCCTAGAAATGTTTGAGTTATTTCAACGTGAAACTTTTTTGTTGGGGCACAAACGATACATTTGGGCTGATTTCTTGTAAGAATCTTACGCTCCCCACCATCCACATTTCTTAATCCATCTGGGAGACAAACTGTCTTACTTAATTTGGCATGCATTCAACACTTTCAACCATAGATTTCATAAAAGACTGCCTAGCTTTTTGATGTGTTATTTGTCTTTGCAATTTTATGCTCAGTCAATGTGAAGACACTAGCTTTTGTATGAATATGTATTTCAAAGTTTTCTCTTCATTTTTTTAATTATTTTTTATCTTTTTATCAGGTACATAGACTTCCTTTAAATGAAGGTCAGTGTGAACAGACAGAACCTATTGATGTTGGATTTCAACCAAACAATTTACGCTTCATTTTGAAGTGTCCTGACCTTGCTTTTGTTTCTACCGATTCTGGGCTTGTCCTGTTACGGGGCACAGCAGTGGCATCAACGGTAAAACTTGGTTATGCTGCGACAGCATCAGCAGTTTCACCTGATGGGTCTGAGGCCATTGTTGGTAGCCAAGATGGAAAGCTTCACATATATGCCATTGAAAGGGACATGTTCAAGGAAGAAACAGTCCTAGAAAAGCACCGAGGAGCTATTACTTTCATCCAGTATTCACCTGATGCTTCCATGTTTGCCTCTTCCGATGCCAATCGTGAAGCTGTAGTATGGGATCGTGCATTGCGAGAGGTACAGTATGAGACTTTTGATTCATTAACTAATAATTTGCATTTTTTTTCATTTTTATACTCGAGTCTTTTTTGTTTTCTATATTTGATACATCAAGGTGGTTATATTAAAATAGAAACTGCTGCAGTCTTAATTATTGACTCCCGTATTTGTTTTTTAGCATACATGCATTTGTGATTTCATGAACTTTATTATTGACTCCCGTATGTGTTGCATGGTAATTCTTTTTCAAATAATGTTACCCATTCTACCAGCCAGTGAAGTTTCAAGTAACGTCGGCAACCAGAGGACCATTGACATAATTTAGGCACATATTTTCCAAAAAAAATCTTCCTATCTAAAAAAATATTGAAAAGATGTGATTATTCGGCTTTTCTTTCAAATGTGAAAAAAACCCCCTCACGAATGTGATCTTTTTAACTAATTTGATTCTATCATAGCCTTGCGTTGGATCCAAATTTGTTCGTGGGCAACACCTGACCTTACTAAAAATTTTAGATGGTTAGAGGGAAGAGAATAGGATGAGGGAATCAACAAGTATAGAGTGTAGATGAGAGAATAAGGGATTTCTGTGAACAATAAAGATGACATGAAGTCCAAAATATACCTATTAACCCTTTATTTACAAGGTTAAGAGAGCCACAAAGAAGATTATATATAGAAAAAATAGGAAAATGTACATGATATGGTAAATATTGACTGAGACAAACGTGGTATAGGCTGAGAGGTACACATGTGTCCCTTTGCCTTTGATGTGGCTTGAGATGCCCAAGATGAGTTCCATGGCGAGTTCTCAGGGGCAAGTTCCTTGGGAGAGTCTAAGGGGGCGAGCCCCCTGGATGAGCGATGAGTCCCTCAGAATGAGCAATGAATCTCCTAGGTGAGTATGGCAGTGAGTAGGGGACAAATCATGGTTGACAAAGCCATATCGGTGGGTTTAGTAGGTTTGTGTCTCCTATAGCTAGGATTGAGATATCTGTAGAAGTTGGACAACTTTAGCTTAGGAGGATTATTGAGGAAGCCTAATCTCTTAAGGGAGTGCTTTTTCGGGTGAAAGCTGGTTGAGACAATTCATTTAATCAAACCCATCGGGCATAGGTGCATCCTTGATTTGATCCTCTAGGGGCGAGCTCATATGCTGCGAGCTCCACTAGGGTAAATCTTTGCTTGTCCCTAGCCTTAGGTTTGGCGACGCCCCTCAGGGCAATGCTTGCTTTGGGCAAATGTTTCTCCTGGTCAGGCCCCTCGGGCGTGAACATACTTGGTACTAGCAAGTTACCTACATGGGCATATGCTTTTAACTATTCCCCACACTTGCTCTTTTGAAGAGCTACTTGTGAAGAAGGATAAGGGAATAAGAAAGTAAGCATTTACTATCCCCACCAAATGACAAAGAAAGTAAATAAAAATTACTATCATGTTTCTACTATTGCCTCGAGAAGAGCATCTTTGTCCAAGATTCTCATAATGAAATTTATTTGACCTTTGTACCATCTTTGGCTATAAATAATAATAACGGCCATTACTAGGGCCACACTTCCACATGTGAGAGATGACCAAGTCAGGCCCTGCAAAGCATGCTAATGTGGATAGTCAAAAGTTATGGAAGGCTCTTCTCCGCAAATGGGAAATAGTGGAGGCCTATGTGTGGAAGTCTAGCAAGGTCAAAAAGAAGGTGATAATGGTTGATTTGAGTAAGGTGGTGCAGATTGAGTTATGTAAGCTGAAGGTGGCTTCTTCTTTGAGTTCCGATACGTGACTTTTGCTGGAAGGCTTACTAGACAAGTCTTCGCATTATAGGGAGCTTGTCAGGTCTTCGTCGTGGTGAGTACCATTCTCGAGGTGGCAATCCCTACTCCCAAGATAGTTGGACCAATAACATTGACTTGCTCTTAGATGGAGCCTATAAGTAGTCACGATGCCATTTTGGAGGAGGTTGGGTGGCTGCAAGTGACCATTGGAGGTAAGAATGATTTCTTTTTTATTTTTTGAGAAAATTGTGTCTAGGGGCCATGTGTCACTGATCTCGAGCAAGCCCCTGATCCACTTGACCCCGAGCAAGTTTTTAGGTCATTCGTCAAGTGAGTTTGAGACATTAGCTCTAACTTGTGATCACCATGATTAATTGCTAGAGATTCTCTTAGCTTATTAGATGAGAAAATGATTTTTTTTTATCCTTCACTTCATACGACAGGGTTGACTCCATTAATGAAGGACATTACGGCTAGTAGATGGTGGCCTTTTTAGGAGCCCTCTTTGCAGTGAAGATTGCCGAGCTCATGGAGGCTGAGCATACAAACAGCTGCAAGGCACTCTTGCCCAGGAACTTCCTGTTGCTTCTCCTTTGTTGACTTCAGTATTTCGCAAGTCTTCCCCTTCACCTAGTCAATAAAATGTTGAGATCTCTTGGGCATGAACCTGTTTGATATCTGTGGGTTACGTATATGAGCATCTGTGGACTTACACCTTAGTTTCTTCATTAGAAAATATATTCCTTTTTATAATTATGAGTTGTGTGCAGCAGCTTGTTTTTATATTGCACGCTTTAAGAGATGCAGCTGTTTATTTCATCCACATCAAAAACATGCTACATCACCTATTTTTGTTAGATGTGTTCATAAAAGGCTTGATTTATGTAGTTGAGAAATGCAGGCGTTTATTTCATCTGCGTCAAAAACATGCTACGTAACAACTTTTGTTAGAAAGAAATTAATGTTTAGAAGTGTTCATAAAAGGCATGAACTACATGGTTAGAAACTTAGAATACATGACTTTCTCCTGCCCCTTTTGACTTTTGACTTTTGACTTTCTCCTTCCCTTTTTGACTTGTTAGCTTCAAATCCTTTGGATAAGGCTAGCAATGATGATTATGATAAGAATTGCTATGATAAGAACTTTATTTGAAATTACCTCCTTTTTCTAGTGAAATCTTGTTGTTCTTATTTTTTAGGATGAATGTTTCAACTTTTCTCTAGCTTCATTGCTTATGTTTTTGTTGAACTATTGGTAGGCATTCTCTTGTCTACAGATGATTGTGCTGAACCCTCTTATGAACAGGTGAAGCTGAAGAACATGCTCTACCACTCTGCTCGAATCAATTGCCTTGCTTGGTCTCCTGACAACCGCCTGGTTGCGACTGGCTCTCTTGATACTTGTGTTATTGTTTACGACGTGGACAAACCTGCATCAAGTCGAATTACAATTAAGGGAGCACACATGGGAGGGGTTTATGGATTGGCTTTCAGTGACGAAAATAGCTTTGTCAGTGCAGGTGAGGATGCGTGCGTGCGTGTTTGGAGATTGCTGCACAAGTGATGCAGAATATTTATCTAGTTTGTTTATTTGTTGTTTGAAACACAGCATCTGCTTAACTTGTTTGTGCCATTTTTTTATTTTGTTTCTTATTATAATTTATGAGAAAATGCATCGGTCGTTTTGCTCGTGGCTAATCAAGGGTTGTGCTAGTTTTATGGTCATGATTGTCTATATTTCTGCAATTTTTGTTCTGCAAAAAAAGAGGGGCTGAATTTTAAATATTTTGAGTCTTTTATATTTAAATTAAAATTTCATTTTGATAGTGTAGTATGGGTCTCATTATTTCTTAGGGCAATCCAACTCCCTTACAAATCCTCTCAAACCCATCTCAACGCTCAAAACCCAACTCTCCGTCTCCCCCATTTGACCAAAAACTAGAGAGCAGTAATATAAGCTGCCAATAGTGATGACAGCTGTGGGATCCCGGTGAACCAGGTTAAGGCACTGGCATAATTCAACTACATTTAGGGTTTCCGCTTCTCGCCTCCTTGACCACCCCAGAAACATCCACAGTATCTCCCTCTCTAGTTCACTTCAAGATATATTGATATATTTGTCACCCATCCTTCCCATGGGTCCCATTGCCATCCTTGGCTTTAGTACCAGTTCTATTGCTTGCGTCCTCCTGTACCTCCACCCCAACTCCAAATCCACTGTCCACGGTTGGGAGATCGGCCCTTTCATCATTTTTGTCATTTGTTAATGTAAACCTCTTCATTCATAGGCGGCGCCTTGATGAGATCACTTATGGTGAGAGATTTGTGGGGATACTCGTGGTTCTCATCCAGAAAGGGTGCCTGTTGTCGGAGCTTCAGGACTGAAGACATTGAAGAGTTTGAAGAGAAAGTTGCGGAAAGGAGGGAGGGTGATGGGTAGTTGCGGTGAGAAGTACAATGAGACGGAGGATTCGGGAAGTGACAAGAAAAGGTGATGGAGAAGATGCCGAAGTCAATGTGATCGGATTTTAGTGCCAATGATGTGTTTTTGTTAATGCTTGGATGTGGAGATGACGAACCGTGCATGCTATGGTTGGGCCTTGGTCAAAGGAGATTGAGGGATTGAAGCATGAGCCCCGCAAGCTGCTGAGGGGTGGGTGCTGACGAGGGGAAGCCCTTCCCTTTGGGTCAAATAGCTTCCTATTAAATAAACTCAGATGAATTATTATGAAATTTCATATAACTATATTTATTTTTATATTTATTATGTTTAAATAATATCTATTTTTTCAAATGTCTTCTCTCTCTCTTTCTCTCTCTCTCTCTCTCCTCTCTCTTTCTCTCTCTCTAATATAATTATAATCTGTTATGTCATCAAAAATTCATATTTGATTATATCTAATATTTTTTGCATTTGAATAAAAAATCGCGTTTAATTATTGAATTAAATTTTGTTTAAATTTTTTATGGTGAGAAGTATGGGGATATGCATTTCACTATGGAGATGGTGCAAAGCCATCATAAAGAAAAAAGTGAGTGTCCTGTCCATTTTTTTTGTGTTGGATGTCCTTAATCTGATCAATATCTAACGCCATCTAATTATTGAAAAGTTATGTGTGGTGATTACAAAAGGATTATATCAAATGAAACTCTAAAATATTTACAGATTCTCAATGCTGTTTATGCCATTCAAAGCTGGAAAATCTCTCGTATTTTTTTTTTTAATGTGATTTTTTCTTTTAATGTGGTTATTGAATTGATCTCCGGAATTGGTAATTTTCTTATACGGCCCAATGTGCTTCAGATCGTGGATTTTATTGGGGAAATGGGGAATTCTGTTAATCACATTAAAAATTTCTTTCTTCTAACTCTTTGGTGCACTGTTTATCATATCTGGAGAGAGAGAAATGGAAGAAAGTTTGGAAAAAAAATATGAACAGTTCTTTCACCTTACGTACTTATTAAGAAAGCGGTTTCTTTGAAGATTTTGAAATGGAAAAATTGGTGGCATTCTCAGGGATCGGATATTATTTATTTAGTGGATTGTTCCACTGTTTTGGTTGCCATTCTTCTTGCTTCAGACACTATTTATTGCTAGGATTGTGGCTGGAAAAAATTGCACTTCTATGATGACATTCGAATTTTGTCATTTCTGGAAGGAATTTTGGATGCCATGGACAATAATGATTCTCCTTCCATATTCTTCTTTTGGACGGTCTACGGGCAATCAGCGGATCCTTTTTGTTGGCTAGATGTTGCTGATAATCAGATTGATCGTTACTTATCTGAGTCCTGGCATAATATTTTTTATTTTGGCCTTATCTGATTCTCATAGCTTACTCTTCTTATTGGATAGAAGGTTTTAGTTATTCGTCTGTTGTCCTTTGTATTTTTCTCCTATCTTTTCATAGGAGTGGTTTTGGATTTTTGGTTTGAGCTGGGCTCTTTTTTAATAGGTTAACTTTTATGTAGTTATTGCCACGTGGAATCGTTGTAGTAAACTGTAGTTATTGCCATCTAATTATTGAAAATTTATTTTTGGTTATTACAACACATATTAATAATAATGTAGTAAAAGATTCATATCAAATTAAACTCTAAAATCAAGATTTCAAAATGATATAGTACACCTCTCAATGATGTTAATAATTAAGATTTAAAAGAAAAGCGAGAGAGTACATCCTTGAAAGTATATAAAAATATCATTTTTTTATATAAAAAATATCAACAACAACAACAATATCAAGCCTTTATCCCACTATGTGGGGTCTGCTACATGAATCTTTTTTCTCCATTGTGTTATGTTAAAAGTTAAATTCTCATTTAAATCTAATAAAAAAGATCATTTCTAATATTTTCTAACCAAGTCTTTTTAGGTCTACCTCTACCTTTCTTAACATAAGTCAAATCTAAGACCTATTCTTTCCTAACCGGGTCATCAGGATGTCGCCGTTTTATGTGACCAAACCATCTAAGGCGACTCTCTCTAATCTTATCTTCCATTGGAGCTACTCCAACCTTTTCACGAATATGCTCATTTCGTATCCTATCTCTAAGGGTAAAGCCACTCATCCACCTGAGCATCCTCATCTTTGCAACACTTAACTTAGAATTATGCTTCTCTTTTAATGGCCAACATTTGGCACTATAAAGCATTGCATGTCTCACCACCATCTTATAGAATTTTCCCTTAAGTTTGAGGGTACTTTCCTTTCACACAATAAGCCTGATGCATTCCTCCACTTCAACCATCCAACTTGGATTCTGCTGATAATATCTCCATCTATTTCACCATCACTCTGAACAATAGATCCAAGATATCTAAAACGTGTACTCTTATTAATGACTTGATCGCCCAAAGTCACAATCCCCTCACTAGTTCTATTATTACTAAAATTACACTCCATATATTCCGTTTTAGATCTACTCAAGTGAAAACCTTTAGACTCTAAGGTTGACCTCCACAATTCTAGTTTACCTTCAACTCCCTCTCAGTCTTATCAACAAGAAGAATATCATCAGCAAAAAGCATACACCAAGGTACATCCTCTTGCAAATGTCTAGTGAGAACATCCATGACTAAAGCAAAAAGATATGGGCTTAAGGCTGATCCTTGATGTAATCCAACCGAAATAGGGAAATACTTGGTCAAACCACCTTGTGTTTGAACACAAGTAATAGCTCATGCATACATATCTTTAATGATTTGCATATAAGCATTATTAACTCCTTTCTTTTCAAGAACTCTCCAAAGCACTTCTCTTGCAACTTTATCATATGCTTTTTCTAAATCAATAAATATCATATGTAAATCCCCCTTATTCTCTCTATATTTCTCCATCAAACCTCTTAATAAATATATGGCTTCCATAGTAGACCTACCCGGCATGAATCCAAATTGATTTTGAGAAACATTAGTATCACACAGCAACCTATGCTCCATAACTCATTCCCATAGTTTTAAAGTATGACACATTAACTTAATTCCTCCATGATTCACATAATCTTGTGCATCACCTTTATTCTTAAAAATAGAGATTAACACACTCATTCTCCACTCATCTGGCATCTTTTTAGTCTTCAAAACAGTATTAAAAAGTTTAGTAAGCCAAGAAATTCCTTTATCTCCTAAGCATTTCCACACCTCTATTGGAATATCATGAGGTCCAACAGCTTTTCCACCCTTCAATTTCTTTAAAGCATCTAACTTTGGTTTTACTAATACGTCGATAAAAACAGAAATCTTTATTTTCATTTAGAATGCTAAGATTACTACAGTCAATTTTATTTTCACATTTTTCATTAAAAAGTTTAGCAAAATATCTCATCCACCTTTGTTGAATATCATCTTCTAAAAAAAGTACTTTTTGATTTTCATCCTTAATACACTTCACTTGAACAAAATCCTTACTACTCTTATCTCTTTATTTGGCTAACTTATAATATAAAAAATATCATGATTTTAAAATTTTCAGACATCTGACATGAAGGTAGAACCCCCATATCATAATGAACTTTATTTTGTGACCATCACTAGAATGTTAGTCAATCATTTTGACTTATTTGTTGGCTTCAAGTTATTCAGACTATCATGTGCTGTCTCTTAGCTCAAAATTTTTTCATTTTTTATTTTTTCATGTAAGAAAGTATATGTTGCCAATGCCTTCCATTTTATTTGTTTTATATATATTAGGATATTCATTTGAAACAAAGAGCATAAATTATATCTTTATTTCTATCAACAATTTTGAGAACAATCTATCAATGTTATAGTCTCCATCTTTTGAGGCATTTGATTACACAGTTGTGTCGTTAGTGAGCCAATGAAGGCATAATAAAAGTTATTGAGCCAATTAGCTCACCTATAATTAGAAATCTCTCCTTCATGCCCTTCTTATAAAAGAAACTCGCTCAAATCAACAGAATAGCGAATTGAATAATTCTGATATACATATAAATCATTTATACATTTATGCGTAATGCCATTAATTAGGATTGGCAAAATAAATAGCCAGCCCGATATATCATATCTACATGTATCCTCCTAATCTCCTCTTTTGTTAACTATTCTGCACGTCTTCCTCACCTCGCCTTGGTCGCCTGTAAGCACGTCGAGCTTTCCGAGCTTGATCATAGCCACAGCAAACTTCTCCGCCCACCGGCGAGGATGCTTATTCATTTTCCTAACTAGCCTTCTCGTCTTCGTATCCTTCATCAACGACTGGTCTGACTCCAACAACCCCATACCCTGTTTCAGAAGAGAGTAGTAGGAACCATCCAGCTTCATGGCCGACTCCCCGCCGAAATCGACTTTCCTGTACGGATATAAAGCTCCAGCCATAATCCCTTTTGGCGCCGGGCATCTCAGCTTCAAAAATTGGGCGTAGGAGGGTTCAATGGATGGATCCTGTATCCGGCCGTCGGAAAAATTGTAAAGCCGGTAAGCGAATGATGAGCAATGGGCGCCGCCGAGGGAGTGGGCGCCGACGAGGACTACCATCTCCTCCTGCGAGAACCCTTTGTTCTTGAAATATTTGGTCTGCTTTGCGGCGTCGAAGAAAGGGGCGGGGAGGTTCGAGCGGACTTCTTCCGCATGGGAAACGATGCCGTCACGACGGCCGGAAGGGACAGAGTAAAAAGGTATGCCGGCGATTACGGCGGCGTCGCGAGCAGCGAAGGCGACGATGTCAGCGCAGGACACAGTTTCAGGGCAAATGTTCTCTAGCTGGAACTTAGCTGCATCGATCACATCCTCTCCGTAAAGGCCAATGTTAGCCGGCGAGGATTTTTCCGCTGCTTTGTCGGAGTAGGGCGACATGTCTAGCAAGATGGAGCCATCACAGCCCTGCCATATTCGGAAGATATGGTTGCATTGTAGCATTAGATTAGTTAAAAAAATTTTAATTTTATTTGATAACAAATACAATATAAAAATTAATTGATATTCATCCATTCCTATTTATTTTTTATCGAACACCCTACGTATATACCCTGACGAAGCAATCATGAAAGAAGAGGCGGATGACACCGGCGGCAATGGCATGATCGGCGAGGTAATAGTCTTGGACAGTCTGTCGGACCAGCTCTTCGGCGGCGGGGCAAGAGGATTTATAGAAGTGGTTGCGGAGTTTGTTAGCAGTAAACGCCGGCGTAATGAAGAAGAAGAAGAGAAGGAAGCCGGTGACGCATGCCATTGAGCTGGTCGGCGGTGAGATACGTGGCGTCCTCTAGGAAAGAAAACAGCAGGTCTGAGAAGAAAGGAAAGGAAGTAAGATTTGGCGTGGGGATGGATTGGTTTCCTCTGGTTCTCCGGCTTTTGGCAATCAGGAAAGAGAATTCTTTTGTTTAATATGTTGCTATCCTCTGCTAATAAGCAAAATAGACAGGATGAAACAGAAGTGAAGCTCCATAACAGAAGAAAGTTACGCCGACTGCCTGGTGGTTTAGTTTTTCTATATTTGATAGAGATAACGAATGCCCGTTTGATTCACTGTTACTAGAAATGCGCTGTTAGTAATTGTATGAATGTTGTTTGCCTGTTTGGGAAAGAACTTCTTGTTTGATTGTGTTTGAGTGCAGGAAATTTGGTAGAATCAATCTTCTTTTTAATTTCGTATACAATCAATTAAATGAAATAAAATAATTTTCCTGTAAGAGAATTAAAAAAGGAAAAAATACTTTCATCATTATAAATTTTATTATGAGATGCAGCCCTTTTTTCTAATAGCCATAGATCATCAAAATCATAAAGGAGATTGAGCTTCCAGAATTGCTGTAGAGACATTAACATTTGTATTATAAAATGGTGGCCAACTTTTCTTTTTCTGTGCAATCATGGGTGAATTAAGAATTACGATTAAAAATTGACAAAGAAAAAGAGTTGTCTTACCTGAAGAAGATCAGCGATGCTAAGAGAACATTGTAACATCCGCCCAAACTTCTCATTCGAAAACTAGAACTAAAAGTTTCATTTTGGCATTTCCCATTGAAAATTATCTATAATTATCTTCTTTCCATGTTAGTCAACTCTTGCAAGTAATTATTTATTCTTCTACGAAACACTCTCTAGATCGTCCTCACTAGAACTCACATGTATAGTTTTCTGCGTAGCTTTCTAAACCATCATAGTGGGCTCTGTTGAGTCCTTTCATTGCCTCTCAATTACACTCTATGACTATACGTATAACCCTTTAAACTTTTTTTCTTGACACATAGATGTAATCCTCAAAAATTTATGAAGTCTCAAAAATTATCCTCACCATATTAATAGATAATAAAGTTTCAAAATAAGTAATGTTGAGACATTGTAATGCCCTCGATAGTATTTCATGAGTTTCTTCTGAGGAGTTAATTAAACAACCTCTTAGGTAACAGTCCATGGCTACTATTATTATTAGAATAATCCAAAACATTAACTTAAATGGTATTTAAGACAAAACATTAAAAAGAGATATTACACGCCAGCAAATGAATTATATATATGTTACAGTCGACATATTGAGTATCCAAAGCAATGGACGTCAGTTTGAAACAATAAAAATGTACATGTTACCAATACCATACCATATGATGTTTATTCATCAACCAAGTCAACAACTATGCCCTAAGTCTCTCCTTGATCATCTTACATGTGGGAAAAGAGTTTTATCAGTCCTTTTTCCTTGATTTCTCAACAAATAAGATTTTTGCTAGCAGTCACATATTACTTCATAAATGGATTGAAGCAACCACCATATCAACCAATCCTAAGGGTAGTCATTTGGATAGGGATATTTACTCAAATTGTTATACCACTTGCTATTACTATAGGTAACAGGAAACATTTCTCAAGAAAACATCTATTATGTTTTTATGCAAAAAAAAGATGTTAATATGAAGTTATCATAAGTTTATCATTCACAAATAAATCATTTTTTTCCCACAAAAGGTGTCAAACTGTTGCATGTTGGAATATTTACGGTGGTAGATAAACAGAGAGTATAACGTCCTAGCTTTGTATGAAGATCCAACACACACGCACACAAATATATAAGAAAGAGAGGTGCAAGAGTCATAAGAAATACCAAAATTTTTGCGTGAAAAATCCTGAAAAGGGAAAAAATCATAGGATCTGACCCAATTGAAATGATTCCAGCAGTGTTTGTTGTTAGTTACAACGGATGCCCTTTAGCGGGGAAGTCATTGGCTTAATGTAGCAAATATACATCGTAAAGAGCACATTACATGTTTGAATTTAGAATAATACAATGACGTGAGAGTTGTTCTCGAGAGAATGTTGGCTTGTTTGTTTAGTTAGTGTGATCATAGTCAGGCGATAAAGATCGGATGGACAATAGTCTGGAGACTGGGGTTGAAGGGACCATAGTTAGGCGACAAAGGTCAATGATCGTTCTCGGGTGACTAAGGTCGAAGGGACTATTGTTGGGAAACATAGATCAATGGGACTGTAGTCGACGTGTGATGGAAGTCGGAGGGATCGAAATCAGTGAGCTTCAAAGGTTGGAAAAGATCGTTATCGTGCGATAATGGTTAGAGGGATCGTAGTCGGAGGGCGACTATGATCGAAGGAACCATAGTCGAGTGACAGATGTCAGAGAGATCATAGTCGAGCTACTAAAGTCGGAGGTACCGTAGTCGAGCAACTGAGGTCACAAGAACCATTGTTAGGTGATAGAGGTCGGAGGGACCGTTGTCAGGCTATAGAGTTTAGAGGTGTCACAACTCGACCCGATATTACCTGAAACTGTACATATCATACCGTGTCCTATTGTGACAGGACTCAAACCCTAAGATCCAGTTAGAAAAATACTGAAACAAAACTTCCAATTTAAACAAACTACAGAGCCATCACTGAATACAAATAATGCAAAAGACTAATGAATCTCAAAATAATTTTTTATTTATCATCTAAAAATACATATACAATATGAGAAATCTATAACAGCACTTGGCTACAGACAACATAACAAAATAAAAGTTAAGCAAATAAAGTTAAAACTAACCAAAATATACCTACAACCCATATCATAACTTGCTATCCAAAACAACTCAGCTCGATCTTTACTCTTTCCCTGGCCTAAAAATGAAAGTAAAAATAGGAGTGAGCAAACACGACTCACTAGGCTATCGTAGCCTAAAATAGAAATCAATAATTAAAATCAAAAGAATTGAAAATATTGTGTTGTAATAATAAATTGAAGTAATGTATAAAAAGTTAAACTGAAATATATACTATTATCGAATGTATTTAATTAACCAATGAACTGTACCGAAACTAAAATATAAATAAATGTCTTATAGTAATTTTTAGAATAGCCCTTAGGCTCCAGCATCATAATATATCTCATATTTGAATCTCACATCAGTAGCCTACTGGCTCCAGCATAACATCACATGTCATATTAGAATCCCACATCAATAGTCCACTGACTCTGGCATAACAAAATCATAGGCACCGGCATAACAGAATCATACCTCAATCGCCCACTGGCACCGGCATAACATTACATCACATTTGTTTTATATTTTTGATGCATTTTAATAATTAAAACATAATTAGACTAAATTCAAAAATTACCAAAATGCCTCAACGGTAGACAACAGAAGCACTACTGAGCAAAATTTCATTATTTCAAAACACAACTAAATTATTAGAGAATGTGTAAAATATCATTCTTAAGCTTTAATTGAACTAAAGCACTATTTTTAGATGTCAAAATAAATTTTTAAACTGATAAAAATTATTATTTTTTCAAAATCACCAGGAAATTTTTTTTCAAAATATACTTAAAATATTAATAATCTCATTATCTATGACATATAAAATTTTACACGGTGAAAGTTTTATCAAAACAATGTTATCCTCAATTTTCGATAATAGAAATACAAATTTGATCAAAAAATTTTAAAAATACTAAATTATTGAAAACTGAAATAGATGAAACGCAACAATCTCGAAACCATCAAATATTTAAATTGGGCTGATGGACAAAAATGACTCTATGATTGTCAAACTTTAGCTTCATTTTTGTCTCTCTTCTCTTTTTCTCTTATTTTCTTCCCAAATCTAATTTTTAGTTCTCTGTTAGCCAAATGGAGAAAATTATGGAGTGGAATGAGATTTTTAGTTACTATTATCTTTTTATAATAAAATAATAAAAGAGCATAAATATAATTAAATAATTGTTCAGTTTGTAGCATAAAATTCTTTTATATCTTAAAATTTGGAGATCCAAAATTCATAGAGAAATATTCATAAATTAGCCAAGCATGTTTAAAAGATTCTATTGAAATTTATTTACAAAACGTACACCTAACGGTCTCAAAAATTTCACTTGTACCGATATGCCAATTTCTTAAGGAATTACACTAATACCTAAAAATTAAGAAAAAATATTATAATTAGAGAATAATAATATCTATGTTATGGCGAAAATGATTTGTAATTTAAACTTATAATGACTCGAAATAATTTTTGATTATTTTAAATAAAAAATATCTTTTTTTTTGTTATAACAAACCACCCACCTTGAAAAATATCATCCTCGATATTTTCAGACCAAATTAAGCCAGAATAAACCTGGATATTATTGTCTCATCTTAGATTCCTTCTCCCAAGTAGCCTCTTTGGCTATCATGTGCTTCCACTATACCTTGATCATTAAAATATGTTTGCTCTTAAATTTTCTCACATCATATGTCAGAATCTTAACTGGCTCTTCCTTATAATGTAGACTCGGATGAACTTTCATATCATTAACACATAGACTTTTTGAAGAATTAAATGCCTACTTCCTCAAAGTTGATATATGAAATACACTATATATATCTGACATTAGAGTATGGAATAATAACTTATAAGCAGAATTATCAATCCTCTCAATAATCTCAAAAGGTCTAATATAAATTGGACTCAACTTGCTAACTCTTCCAAATATACTGATACCTTTCATCGGGCTGACTTTAACATAAATAAAATCACCAACCTAAAATTCTATTAACCTGTGTTTCTGATCATAATATTTTTTCTGTCTATCTTGTGTAGCTCTCAATCTTTCTCTGTTCAAATGAATCTTTGTTGTAGTATCATCCATAAAAGCTAATTATATCACTTGTCTGTCAACACCTTTGCCAAAGATAGAGTGATCCTATACTTCCTACCGTATAGAGCTTCATAAGGAGCCATACCTATGTTGAATTGATCATTATTATTATAAGCAAATTCTATCAGTGGGATATTATACTCCCAACTGTCGCCAAATTTTAGAACACAAAGTTTCAAAAGATTTTCTAGTACCTAAATAATTCTTTCAGACTGTCCATCTATCTGTGGAGGAAATGCTACATTAAAGTGCAATTTCATACTCATCCCCTACTGAATACCTCTCCATAACCTGGAGGTAAATCGACCGTCACGATCGGATACAATCACCTTAGACACACCATATAATATGATAATATCTCTAAAATATATTTGTGCTAATATATCAATCAGATCAATCTGTCGGATCAAAATAAAATATGCAAACTTCGTTAATCGATCGAAAATAACCAAAATAACATAATGTCCCTACCACGATATGAGAAAAACTATAATAAAATCCATCATCACTTCTTCCCATTTCCACTTTGAAATAGGCAACGACTATAAAAGATCACCCTGTCGGTGATGCTTTGCCTTCAATAACTGACAGACCTCACACTTTGACACAGACTTTGAAATATCCTTCTTCAATTCATCCCACTATAATATATCTTTCAAATCTTCGTACATCTTGCTGCTTCCTTGATAAATAGTATAGCCTGAATAATGCACCTCATATAGAATCTCAACTCTTAGGCCAACAATAGAAGTAACCCATAATCTATCTTTACAGAAGATGATACAAGAATCAGATACTCACAGTTCAAATTTCTTAATAGCTTTAATCAGATCAATCAATTTCAAGTACTCTGTATCTGACTTCTGAGCTTCATGAATTCTTTCATGTAAAGTAGGATGAATAATCATCTGAGTTAACCAACTAGAGTCTGAACTAATAACTACTATGTCTACCTCTAACTTCTCCAAATCTCAAATAAGGAAGTCTACAGAAGTAAGCGATAGAAGAGATATACCCAAACACTTTCTACTCAATGCATCTACCATAATATGTGCCTTACTAGGATGATACTAAATAGATAGATCATAATACTCAATCAACTCAATCATCTCCTCTATCACAAATTTTGATCCTTCTGAGTGAAAATTTACTCCAAACTCTGATAATCTATAAAGATCTCATATCTAACTTCATCTAAATAATGCCTCCAAATCTTCAGAGTAAAATAATAACAACTAACTCCAGATCATGTATCAGGTAGTTCCTCTCATATGGTTTCAATGTCGAGATGCATATGTAATAACTTTATCATGCTGCATCAGCACACATCCTAATCCCTTCAGTGAAGCATCACTAAAAACTTGAAATCCATGTATACCTAAAGAGATAGTCAGAATCAGAGCCGAAGTCAAACGATCCTTCAATATCTAAAAACTCTCCTCACACTTTGGTGTCCATACAAAAGCTACTGACTTCTGAGCCAGTCTCGTTAATGGTGAAGAAATCCAAGAAAACTCCTAAAAAAATTTATGTTAATAACTAGTCAGGCCTAAAAAATTACGAACCTCAAAAACTATAGTAGGCCTTGGCCAATCAAAAACATTATGAACCTTCTAGGATCTACTACAGTACATGTACTCAATGGTTTAAAAACTTGACCGGACCGACCAATTCGACCTGTTCAACCGTAAACCGATCAGTTGTCCAATATAGTCAAGTTTAAAAATCGACTCCGTAGCGAACCAGTCTGAACCGAAGGTTCAACCGGTGAACCGGTCCAGGTTCAAAAGAACCAACGGATTTAGCAAAACAAAATTTTATTTTATATAAAGCATAAAAAAATATTTTACTCTATTATATTTTTTAAAATTAATTTTTTTATTAAATATGAGATTACACCATAATATATGGATGTCATCTCATAAAATATGCTTTGTTCAAAAAGTGTGAACTTTACACTATATAAAGAGTTAAAAGGCAACCATCTCAAACTCCCTCATGATATGAGACTAAAAAAGTTGCATGAATGTTATTTGAGCTTGAATGTGAGTTTGGGCTTTATTGGGCCAGGGTTGGTTGGGCCACGAATTTGGGCTGATTGGGCCACGAATTTGGACTGTTTGGGTGCAAAATTTTTTAATTTGTATTATAAATTTATATATTATAAATTTGTTATAATGTATATTATAAGAATTAATAATATAATTTTTTAATATTATAAATTTATATATTATATTAAATATTATTCTTATTACATATTTGTAAATTTAATATTATAAATTTATATATTATTTTAATTTTTTAAATTTGTTATAATGTATATTATAAGAATCTCATTTATTATTACTGTAATTAAATATAAAAGATAATTATAATTAAATTATTAGATATTCATAAATATAATATAATTAAACTATATGTCCTATAATTTAATTATAGTATATAATTATATTCATCATTTCAATTTAATTTAATTATTTAATAATTTAATTATATTGAGAGATAATCTACTAAAATTATGGAGTTTAAATTCCTAAAATTATGAGGTTTAAGGTTAGATTGCCATAATTATTATGTTAATTTTATTATTTTTTATTAATATTATTATTTATTACATCATCTGGTTCGATCCCGGTTCAACCGATCAAACCATGAACCTCTCCTTCTTCTGGTTCGTTGTCCGGTCCGATTTTCACAACCTTGCTTGTACTGCTCACTACATGCCCTAGAAATGAAATACTACTCAACTAGAACTCACACTTTGAGAGCTTAGCATAAAATAGATGTTGCCTCAAAATCTTTAGAGCAGTTTTTAAATTTATTGCATGTTCCTCCTCAGATCTGGAATAAATTAGAATATTATCATGAAAGACAATCACAAACTGGTCTAAATACTTTCTAAAACTCTGTTCATCAAATCCATGAAGACCAATGGGGCATTAATTACTCCAAATAGCATGACTAAAAACACATAATGCTTGTATCTCATGCTAAATGTAATCTTCATCGCATTCTCTTCTCTCACCTTCAGCTAATGATAACAATATTGCAGATTGATCTTAAAAAATAATGAACATCCAACCAGCTGATCAAACAAGTCATCAATCTTAGGCAAAGAATATTTATTTTTGATAGTGACTTTATTTAACTCCTCATAATCAATACACATGCATATTGTATATTTTTTCTTCACAAATAGAATATGTATAGTGTGTCTTCCCCATAAAGACACACTGGGATGAACAAATATCCTATCAACCTTCAACTCCTAAAGCTCCTTAGGTGTCATCCTATATGAAGCTTTTGAAATCGGGGGTTGTACCCGAAAAAAAATCTATACAAAACTCAACCTCTCTATCTGACAATAAAGTCACTAACACCTTAGAGAAGACATCCAAAAATTCCTGAATCACAGGAATACTACTTACAGATATAAAAGAGGTATGAGGATCTCTGACATATGCTAAAAAGACTGGACTATATTTCCTCCAAAGTCTATCAACTTCTAGAGCATAAATCAGACATGATAAAACTACTTTAACTTCCTGAAATATATTTCTCTCACTGCCTAGAATTAAGGTGACTCACTTTTTCAACTAATCAATCCAAGCTTCATACTGACTCAACCTGTTCATACCCAAAATAACATTGAATGAAAAAATAGGTAGTAAAATCAAACTGGACTTCAACTTCCTATCAAAAATCTTAATGTCATAACAAAAACTATATCGACTATCATATCATCTCTAGTCGGTAATGTAAAAGATAAAAAAAAGAATAATAAAATTGAAGGCAAGTACATTAAATTAAAGAAACACTTGAAAAAATGAATAACTAGTTGCAAAAT
This sequence comes from Dendrobium chrysotoxum, assembly GCA_019925795.1. NCBI lineage: Eukaryota > Viridiplantae > Streptophyta > Magnoliopsida > Asparagales > Orchidaceae > Dendrobium > Dendrobium chrysotoxum. The sequence goes on from JAGFBR010000740.1 coordinate 43,901, forward strand.
TAAATAAAATATGACATGGCTAATCAGAAATGTAAGATATACCTATAATCACATATGGAGCATCTCGAGCCTCCTTCTGAATCAAACTGTAAACTCATGGTTGTAGAGGGGTCTAAGCAATAGAACTACCAATACCCGTGAACCTCTAGAATGCTGACCTCATGATCCCGGACCAATATCCTAACTACCAGAAGCCTCTGAATATGGTCGGGGTAGTGCTATCCTTGGCCTACTCACTTTTGGCTACCTGAAGCTATCAGCTCTCAAATTATAACATTTATTAAATACACCCTATGGATACTCAACAATCCTTTATCCAAACTAGCCACAACAAAAATACCTTTCCAATGCTCTATAATATTGACCACTGTGTCTTCTACCACACTGCTGACATAATGGGGCCCACTAACTTAACCCCAAAACTGGCAACACTGTTCTATCTAATCCATAAGGAATCATTACTGGCTATACCCTTCTTCTAAACTTAGCATGTCCAAACTTGCTCTTCCTCCCAGAATGGCTACTACTAGATGTCACACCTTCGAATCTTTTCCTGCTTGCAGTCCATTACTATTGAACTATTACCAGATCAATCTCTATTCTTTTGGCCCTTTCAACCAATTGAGTAAAATCTATATTATCCTGTGCTAATAGTGACTGCCTCAAAGCATCTCAAAGTCCCTCCAGAAATCTATAACACTCTTCCTCTGAAGTGCTAATCAACTGTGAAATAAACTTGAAGAGAGCAATAAACTCTGCCTCATACTACATCATTAACATATTGCCTTGAATCAACTTTAGAAAAGAGCTCTATAGTTGTCTTATAATAGACGGAGGTACAAACCAAATGTTGAATGTATCTATAAACGTCTCGCAAGTAATCAGGGTATTTCCATGACCTTAGAACTTGTCTCTCTCTTGGCCCAACCACCAATACTCTGCCTCACCATCCAACATAACTGTAGCTAATGTAACTCTCTACTCATGAGGATAATGCATCCCATCTAGAGTTTTCTATATCCATATCTACCAATCTCAATTGCTCTAGGCTCAATAACACCTAAAAAACTAGGAGGCTATAATCTCATAAAATTATGCAAACATCTATCCATGTCATCAAAATGGGTATAAAAAGCCCATGTATCAGCCTAGCCCACCAACTCTACTAATATATCTACAATCTAAGAAAGAATTGATCACAAGAGCTGCACCATGAACTTGAGCTGTCTGACTAGAGCTCTGACTGTTGGTCATATCTGGGTCTAGTTAAGGTGGCCAACCATCCCAGAAATATTGAATAAAGCTGTATGTGACACATGCATATGATAAATAAATAAAATGAGTGTCCAAAACTATCCAGAAGAATCTCACTCTTCTACAAATTAAATCATATGGCTTTGTTATAATTAACTTTTCCAACCAATTCTCTGATACCAAAAAGCTTGTCACAACCCAACCTGAGATGACTCAAAATTGTACAAGTCATATCGTGTCGGATTGTAACAAAACTCAAACCTTAAGATCCAGTTTAAAAAGTACTAAGATAAAACTTATATTTAAACACACCATAGAGCCACTACTATAAATAAATAAAGTGAAAGACTAATGAATCTCAAAATATTTTTTTATTTATCATCAAAAAAATATATGCAATTTGAGATATCTATAACAGCGCTTGACAACAGACAATATAATAAAATGAAAGACAAACCTACAAAAATCAAAACGAACCAAAATATGCCTATAACACAGATCAGAGCCTGCTATCCATAACTACTTAGCTCACTCCTTAACCTTTCCCTGGCTTGAAAATAAAAGTAAAAGAAGGAGTGAGCTAATACGGCTTAGTAGGCTATCACAACCTAAAACAAAAATTAATAATTAAAACTAAAAGAATTGAAAATACTGTGTTATAATAATAAACTGAAGTACTACATAAAAAGATGAAACTAAAAAAAATATATTAATATTAATGCATTTAATTAACCAATAAACTATACTGAAATTGAAATATAAATAAATGTCATATAGCAATTTTTAGAATATACCTTAGGCTCCAACATCATAAGACATCTTATATAAGAATCTTACATAATAACCCACTAGCTTCAGCATAACATCACATGTCATATCAGAATTTCACCTTGGTAGCCCACTAGCTCTGAAAATAACATAATCACACCTTAGTCGCCCATTGGCACCGACATAATAAAATCTCATCAATGTCACCCACTAGCACCGATATTAGGGGTATCAAAATGCGTATTTATGTTGGGTTTGAGTCGAACCTGGAATTGACTCGAGTCTAAATGGGTTGACCGTAACCCTACCCAAATTTTGCAAACAAGTTAAAAATTCTGACCCGGACCTAACCCGTTAGGTTACCGGGTTGGCCCGACCCGACTCGATAATCCGAGTCCAAATAGTTTGGGCGTTGTGCTTGAGTGTGAGGCTCACACACGAGAGCTGGGCGAGTGCGGTACATATGCAAGGGCGAGAGGACTGAGCGAACGACGAGCATGGTGTGGGCGAGCGACAAGTGTGGCATGGGCGTGGGAGGGCGAGCATGGTGTGAGTAAGGTGAGCACGATATGGGCGTGATGAAGGTGAAGGTCTGGCCTTCTATATGCTGATGCAAGTGCAACATGTGCCCACACGGTGCAGAGCATGGGAGGGCTGCGAGCATTCATGAATCACGAGCTCGCAGGTGTGCGAATTCGAGTCATTTCGGGTTAATTTCAGGTTTGTAACAACCTAAACTCTTAACTATCGAGATATTGTCTGCTTGGGCTAAGGGCCTTACAGTTTTGTCCTGTAGGTATAACTTCCCAGTAAGTCATCCATCTCAAATTGCTCTGAGATGAGCACGCTTAACTGTAAAGTTTCTTAAATAAAATTTTAATCATTACACCACAACATGGCTCAATGTTTAAGAGTTTAGCTTTTTTTTTTTACTTAAGAGGTTTCACAATCTCCCCAACTTAAATAATTGACATCCTCGTCAGCATCTTTATTCCAAAATTATCTATTAAACATATAGGATTCTAGAGGTGACCCTTATAAGTTCAAGAGGTGGCTCTCACAATATAACACTTTGTCCTATACAGGGTTCAAGAGGTGGCTCCCATGGCGTAGCACTTTATCTTATATGACACTTAGTTCTCATCTTCCAGCTAGTGTATTGCTCGAAAATCATTTGTAATAGTCCAAACTCTTAACTATCAAGATATTATCCGCTTTGGCTAAGGATCTTATGGTTTTATTCTGTTGGTGTAACTTTCCAATTGGTCGTCCAAGAATTGCTCTAGGATGAGCACACTTAGCTGCGAAGTTTTTTAAATTAAATTTTAATCATTAAACCAAAAGGCACCTCAATGTTTAAGAGTTTAGCTTCTTTTTACTTAAGAGATTTCACAGGGTTTTTGGATCAACCTAAACTAGACTTAGTTTTATAAATGAGTCAAAATCTCAAACCCGAGCCTGACCAGTATGACAAACAACTTAACCCAAATCTTAATTTTTTTGGGTCAAATCCGGGTCTGGTTTCAGGTTGGGTCAAATATTGACACCGCTAACCGGTATAATAGAATCCAACCTCGGTCGCCCACTGTCACATTATATTTCTTTTATATTTTTGATGCATTAAATAATTAAAGTATAATTAGATTAAATTAAAAAATTATCAAAATACATCAACCGTAGATAATAAAAATACTACTAAGTAAAAATTCATTATTTCAAAATATAACAAGATTATCAGAAATTATGTAAAACATCATTCTAAAGTTTTAATTGAACTAAAGCACTATTTTTAGATGTCAAACTAAATTTTTGAATTGATAAAAATCGCTATTTTTTTCAAAATTATCTGGCAAAAAATTTTCAAAATAAACTTAAAATATTCATAATCTTAATCTCTATAACATATAAAAAGTTACGTGGTGGAAGTTTTATTAAAATAAAGTTATCCTCATTTTTCGATAATAAAAATACAAATTTGATTGAAAAAATTTAAAAATATCAAAATTTTGAAAACTAAAATAGGCAAATGTAACCTACCTCGAAACAAACAAATTTTCCTACTAGGCCAACAAACAAAAATGGCTCTACAACTACCAAACCCTAGTTCCTTTTTCTCTCTCCTCTCTTTCTTTTCTCTCATTTTCTTCCCAAATTTGATTTTTTGTTCTCTATTAGCCATATGGGGGAAATTATGGAGTGGAAGGAGATTTTTATTTATTTTTTTTATAATAAAGTAATCAAAGGAAGTAAATGTAATTAAATTAATTATTCAATTTTGTGCATAAAATCCTTCTATATCTTTAAATCTAGAGATCCAAAATACATAGAAAAATATTCATAAATTAGCTAAGCATGTCTAGAAGATTTTAATGAAATTAATTTGCAAACAGGCACCTAACGGTCTCAAAAATCCTACTTATACTGATATATGTCAATTTCTTAAGGAATTACACCAATACCTAAAAATTAGAAAAATTTTATTATAATTAGAAAATAATATCTATGTTAAAGTGAAGATGGTTTATAATTTGAACTTATAATAACTTTCTAAATAATTTTTTATAGTTATAAGTAAAAATATCTTTTTTTTTAGTTATAACAAGAGCGACCATAGTCGGAAGAGGACTGTGGTCGGAGGGACTGTAGTCGAGCGACAGAGATCGAAGGCACCATGGTTGGGCAACAGAGGTCCGAGGAACTATAGTTAGCAAATAACTATGGTATGAGGGGTCGTAGTCGGGCACTGAGGTTAGAGGGATCATGGTCGTGTGACTGAGTTCAAAGGGACCCTTATCTTTTAACAAAGGTTAGAAGGATTATAGTCAGTGGAAAACTGTGATCGGAGGGACTGTAGTCAGCAGGCAACTAAGGTTGGGTGGAGACACAGTGGTGGCGTCTTGATAGATGTCTGATGGTGATGGCTAGGGCTATCAATTATGAGGCGACCTAAAAACCTGACCTAAACTAAACCCAAAAATCCTATTTAAGGCCGACCCGTTTAATAAATGGGTCAGGTTTGGCCTCTAATTATTAGCCTGCTTGAAAAATTGGGTCATGTTCGAGTCAATCCGCTAACTAAAAAATGACTCTGAAATGACCAACATCTTGCCCAGCCGCATATCGCGTTGCACTGTTAGACCTGTGTGTCCCGCCCCCATGGCAACACCGTGTCCTGGTAGTACGCATGCGTCTGATCGCACGAAACTGCACAACGCATGCTAGCAGCCTCGCCCCTTGCCCCATAGCCCTGCTCGCGTCGTGCTGACACCAACGCTCGACCTGCGCTCGCCCACGCTTAACCTCACCAGCCTCGCCTGCTCTGCACTCACTCATGTCTTTATGTCGTGTCGGGTTGACACAGGTTTGGGGCTGGCCAAGTCCGGGTTCTGATTTCTGACCAGTTTGTGTAATCGGGTCTGTTCATGTTAGATCGGTCAAGGGCGGGTCAATTTGAGGTTGGACCCAAACCCGACTCAAAAATCTATTTTGACACCCCTAGTAATGGTCTGGCGGAGGTACAACAGCAGTGGACAGTCGGCGAAGGTTCATCGGTGGTGGTGCCTAGGTGGAGCTCTGATGCTCTTTGACCCTCAAAGCTCTCTTGACACAGGTTTGGGGCTGGCCAAGTCCGGGTTCTGATTTCTGACCAGTTTGTGTAATCGGGTCTGTTCATGCTAGATCGGTCAAGGGCGGGTCAATTTGAGGTTGGACCCAAACCCGACTCAAAAATCTATTTTGACACCCCTAGTAATGGTCTGGCGGAGGTACAACAGCAGTGGCCAGTCGGCGAAGGTTCATCGGTGGTGGTGCCTAGGTGGAGCTCTGATGCTCTTTGACCCTCAAAGCTCTCTTGAGTCTTTAGCCCAAGATCCAAGCCTTCAAAAGTCCCCCTCATGTTGAAAAAAAAAAGTTAAGTTGAAGGAGTAAATAAAAGAAAAAACTCTTTGATATCAAAGGGTTTGGGTAGATGAATTGCCTTCAATTCTTTGGGCTTATGGGACAATAACTTCAATAATCACTAGAGAAAATCTATTTCTCTCATAAATGAAAGTGAAAAGCCTGAGAAGAGTAAATATGCATAAATAATGCTGTTAGAAATGAAAATTCATATATTTCTATATTACTATGTTTTAAAATCCTAAATAAATGGCGATAATTTTTTGCAGGTGAAAAGTCACATTAATTGCCAATCAAATCATAATATCCAAAAACCAATTTTCGGCTTAGATCTATCTTTTCCCTCCATCTTCTTTCTATGAAAAAAGACTAGTTCTAACCATTGACGTATTCCTTTCAACAATGTCTGCCGAAAAATCTGTTTGGCAACTTCACGTTGGCGATTGTTAAAAAAATTATCATAAGGATGATGATTAATATAAAAAATTTTATATAATGAATGAGAAATAAATATCATAAGGATGCGTCATACAAATATTTTAAACCCTTATATTTGTTTATGGATGAGTAATTTCATAATTCCTCTCAACAACAACCATTTTATCTTGAATATCCTCATTTTTTTGCTCTTGAGAATCCTCAAATTCTCTTGATCAGAGAATGCGTTACATGTTATAAGTTGGAAAGTGGCCTGGACCATTACTTGAAGAGAGACCGCCTTCTAAAATATTCAACTCATTATTCTGGAGGGATCACTCGAGTCTCTTTTATTGTTAAACTTAAATCAAAAGAATATTTGACCCTAAGAGCTATATTTTGCACATGAACAATATTATTTTCTCTAATCTATTAACGCACGACACTATCAAATTGTAGTCCAAACCATAATTTGGATTACCAAACGGTCTCCAAAGGTGACAAGCTTATAATCGAATCGAGCGTCTCGACGAGACGAATCCAATGAGCCCAAGATCGTCAAAATCTGACATTTCTAAGACCTTCAAATGTCCAGCGAACGGTCTATGATCAAGGGATTCAAGATCGGCCGTCCATTCAAACCACTCCCTAACTACCCATGATCTTCCACCTATTTACGGGCCATGCCACTCACGAAAATCTATAAATAGAGCCCCCTCTCCTCTTGAAAAGGAGACCTATTCCTAAGGAGAAAAAGAGAGAGCTCTTGCCCCCTTGCTCCTCCTCGACCACCGCCGGACCACCGCCTTGATACCGTTGCTCCGCCGGACCACCTCCTAAGGCCCTGCACTTCGCCGGACCACCACCTAAGGCCCTGCTCTTCGCCGGACCACCACCTAAGGCCATGCTCTTCGCCGGACCACCACCTGAGGCCTTGCACTTTGCCGGACCACCACCTGAGGCCCTGCTCTTCGCCGGACCACCACCTAAGGCCCTGCTCTTCGCCGGACCACCACCTGAGGCCCTGCTCTTCGCCGGACCACCACCTGAGGCCCTGCTCTTCGCCGGACCACCACCTGAGGCCCTGCTCTTCGCCGGACCACCACCTGAGGCCCTGCTCTTTGCCGGACCACCACCTAAGGCCCTGCTCTTCGCCGGACCACCACCTGAGGCCCTGCTCTTCGCCGGACCACCACCTGAGGCCCTGCACTTTGCCGGTGCTCTTCGCTGGACCACCACCTAAGGCCCTGCACTTCGCCGGACCACCACATAAGGCCCTGCTCTTCGCCGGACCACCACCTAAGGCCTTGCTCTTCGCCGGACCACCACCTGAGGCCCTGCTCTTTGCCGGACCACCACCTGAGGCCCTGCACTTCGCCGGACCATCACCTAAGGCCCTGCTCTTCGTCGGACCACCACCTGAGTCCCTGCTCTTTGTCGGACCACCACCTAAGGCCCTGCTCTTCGCCGGACCACCACCTAAGGCCCTGCTCTTCGTCGGACCATCACCTGAGGCCCTGCTCTTCGCCGGACCACAACATGAGGCCCTGCACTTCGCCCGACCACCACCTGAGGCCCTGCTCTTCACCGGACCACCACCTGAGGCCCTGCACTTCGCCGGACCACCGCTTTGATGCCGGAATTTCGCCGGACCACTATTTACCGTCCTCAACTCTGCCCGACAATACCTAAGGACCAAAGCTCTGCAAGACCGCCAGACGACCCCAAAGTTCTGCCAGAGCGACATTAGGCCCTCACAAGCCTCTAACTTTCACCCTACGGGTGATATTTGTAATCTGATCACCCTTGAAGGCGAGTTAGTCCCCTGTAATCTGCTCAAGTTCTAGTGGAATCATTTTAACTGGGCCAGGCCCCGTGGTTTTTCCCCTTTTCAGGGTTTTCCACGTAAAAATCTTGTGTTCTCTGTGTGTGAGCTGGATATTCGTGCAACGCTAAGACCTAGAATTCATACTCTACCACCGCGTATATTCTAGCCCGCAACAAGTATGAATCAATATTATCAATCTTAATCATTAAAAAGTGTAAATCAGTGAAACCAGTGTGTTCTATCATTTTTGTACCAACATCATAATAAGTAAATGTTGTTTTTATACCAAATCATCTGCATCAATATGCTTAAAAATAATATCATGTGTCAATGCATGTATATATGTTTTGTATCAATCCTATTAATCTTATCACATATCTATTTCAATCATATCACATATCATACTCATATCATATTATATCATATCACTTATATAATTTATCATGTATGCTCATGTCTTATGTATATGATATAATCAATAATAAGTAAGGCAAGATATTTGACTACTTGTGGTGTTTCTCTTGTATCAAGTCATGTAGATAATTTAGACCAAGTCAGAGTTAGTCTCAATCATATCAGTTCTATAAACAAGAATAAATCTCATTTCACAAGTCAATGGCTTTCATGTAAAAAGTTATTACTTCCTACATGTCAACCTATCATATCATATCAGTCAGTCTCCTTATACCTCCCATGTAATCACTTAAAATAAAGGTTGTGAAAAACCAGATTGAACGTCGAACAAAAAAAAGAAAGGTTCAACGGTTCGACCGAGGTTAAACTGGATGATATAATAACTATTTTAATTATTTAAACAAAAATGATATAATAATGATTGAATAAATATATAATGATATAAATATGTGGCTAAAAATAAATTTAGTTTATATATAAACTTATAAATTTAATATAAATTCTTACTAATTTATGTTATTAATTTATATTATCTATTTAGATAAATTTTACAACCATAAAATTCATGTTAAATTCACATTATAATTTTACATCTATAAATAATTCATATTAGATTATTTATAATTAATAAATTATTTATATTTAAAAAATAAAAGTAAAATAGATAAATAATTAAATATAATAAACCAACAAAATAAATATTATTCACATTATTTAAAAATTAATTAAAAATCTATTGAAAAATATATAATGTATGTGTTTTGAATTAAGTACCTCACTTGGGAGCTTTGTTTTATTTTATTTATATAGCTTTTTCTATTTTCATTTGCTAAGAGCTCACATAGGGTGGCGGGATCATATGAGCATGTTTTGTTGGTACTTAGATGATAAATGAGTATTACATAAATTTAAGCTTATTGTAAAATTAAAATATATTACATTTAAATTAATTTATTAATTAATATTTAATTAAATATTTTATATTAAATTTATTTATTTAAATAGGATATAAATTGAACCGGTTGGTTCTTAAAAATAGGTATCGATTTAATGGTTGGTTAGTTGAACTGGCAGCTCATACCGGATTGATGTTGGGCCTATTTTTAAGGCGGATCAAACCGACCATATGATAGGTTCAAGGTTGAACTGCTCGAACCAATCAGTACGGTTTGTTTTTCAACTTTATGCTTAGAATTACACTATAAATCTTATTTTAAGAAAAACTCATTGGCACACCCTCCTTTATAGAATAACACGTCTCCAACCAAGCTAAATCAACTAGTTGTTTTTACCCAATATTTTTTGCTTTTACATATATTTTATATCGTAGATATTATAATAGCAGACATCATGTACACATCTTATCATAGCATATAAATCTAACCGGTGTACTCATTAGTATGTATGTATGACGCTAAAATGTATGTTAGACTAAATGAATAGTAACTATATACATATCATATATTTATGTCCAAATTTAGTATACTTACCCCTGATCATTTCGTACTTGGCATTATTACTCTACTCATTTTTAATAAAAATGATATAAATGCAAAACTAATTGGTTTAATCTCAACATGAACCTGTCCAAACATTGAGGATGTTGATATATACCACAAATCTTATACATTGCAAGTTCACACATTTTTATTAAATTTAAGAAAGAAAATAAATACAACTCAAAATCATTGAAAATAGAAAAGATTAAGGTTACATATTACGATCACAGCATTTTTCATAATTAAAATGACAAAATATATTAGCCTGAACCCCACTTTTTCTCTCCTCTCTCCTCAATCTTTCCCTTTCTCGCCTCCTCTCCTCGCTCATCCAGCAAACAAAGGGAAATGGGGAGGGAATGGCTTGGGGTGAGATTTTTTATTAAAATGGAATATGATACTTTATTAAAAAAATACTCAAATCCTCAGCACCTCAGCACTCACTAAAACACATGTAAACCCAAGAGCTTGGCGTCGCAGCGCTTCGCAAGCATAGCGTCGCAGAGCTCCCAACCAAAATTTCAAATTTACAGAAATTTCAGGGAAATTAAATTTTGAGGCTATTACAAGTTGAGAGCTATCCCAAGTCACATGATGAACAAAATATCAACTCTATATGCTCAGTCTTCATCACAAAAGTCTTCTTGCTTAATATTTTATAGCCACAACTTATTTTCGATGAAGTTCAACTAATTTATATGGATATTTGTAGTGCTCTTTAGATAATTCAACCTAGAATTGAAAACTAAAAACTCTTCCACAATAATAATTTAAACTTGTATTGTTATAACAAGTCTTTAACATCCAAATTTCTATTTATATGAGCAATCTAATTTGTGAATTTATCATGGTTCATAACAAGGGAAGAATGACTTGCTACCTCCATTACAAGAGAATTTTAGTATTGTGATATCATTCAATTTGTTCAAGATATAAAAAAAGGAAAGTTATGGATTTCTTCAAATCCAATAATCGTAAACCCTAAAACCTAAAAAATCAATAAACTATGTGGTAAGACCTAGGGTTGAACCATTGAATGCTAGTTGATTTGGGATTAAACAACTGCTAAAAGATGTTAGGGACAATGTACAAGCCTTTCAAAAGTTTTAAGATCAATGGTATTAAATTCCCATATAAAGGAAGTCGATTATATAAGCGAGAAGGGAATCTTGCCAAACTTTCCTACATTGCCACACTTTCCTACATGAAATTTAGGAATTTAAGGTTTCAAAATGTGAAAACTCCAAGATTTGGTAACTCTTGTAAATAGAAGAGGAGTGTGTCTAGTTCAATTATAAAAAGTTTATTTTTAAGTAGTTTGGATAAGTCAAAACAGTTCTAGAACCAAACTATAATAGATTTAACAAAACTTTAGCCGAGGGACCTTATTGGCCTTTTGAGTAAATTTTTGTGGGGAAGTAGATGGAAAATTAATATGGGGGTGTGTGCAAAAGAATTCTACAATAAATAATATATAAGGTTTAAGGAGATAGAGTACTTACCACTCATCAAAATAATGAGGTTTGAAGGAATCACCAAATTTCCTCAATGGTACTGAAACTGACCACCAAGCCCTCTCTTCTTGGAATAAACTCCAACTTTTACAACAAAACCAAAACTTACATATTTTTCATTCCATTAGGTATAAATAGATTTATACTATCATATTTGAATTGCACAACGAGAAAGAAAAAGAGTGTAGACTGGCCACACTAAAGTGTCTGAGAGAGTGCAAAGTACTAAAATAACTACCCCCCCCCCCCCCCCCCCCCCCCCCCCCCCCCCTCCTTTTTCCTTCAGCTGGCGAACCATACTTGGGCCATATTTATTTAAATTATTTAATTCAAATAAAATATTTGCACTTAAAAATAATTCACATTTTCTCAAGACATGAAAATCTAAATTTCAAATTTCAGAAATTTTGAATTTTTAAAATTCAAAATTTTAGAAATTAAATTTTATATTTTTTATTCATAATTGCTATACCAAATAAAAATCATAAATACATAATTTTTTTACAATATTTATCACACACGTAAAGTAGAAATTCTAATTGAAAGCTTTCATTTTGCTCCTTGTCAATATTGTTCCTTAAATCCTCTCGTCTTCCTTCCTGTTTTAGGCTCTAGTGGTTGGTTACTTCAAATGAAAAACTAAATAGTTTAGAGGCATTTTTTTTACAATAAATTTTTTCTCGTGGCCAATTGATGCAAGAATTTCAATCTATCTCATCAAAAATAGATAATTCCATTAGGTTGATCAATAACAACATACTCTTCACACTCTTCTTTTTTATCATCATTTAGTTTTACTAAAAATTGATCAATTATCATATTCATGTTCATAGATAAGGACGCAAAACTAGAAATATTTCATAGTAAAAGCTTTCAAATTACCTTTAGATGGAACTATAGTCTCATTGATAAGAACCTAATCATATTTATATGAAAACCTAGTTTCATCAAAAAAAATGCATGCACTTTTCATGACAACCTTTTATGTTGTTGCTCTAAGAGAACTCAAATTAAATGAATCCCATCAATTATATTCAAATGGAACTATCATTTCATTGATGAGGGTCTCCTCATATTTAGATAAAGCCCAAGTTTTATTAGCAACTCTGTATGTGTTATTTAGGGAAATCTCATCTTTTTTTCTTTCCTTGCTTCAAAAATTGCCTCCTTCATCATGTATTCTCCTTAACCCATAAAAAGCAATGTATTACCATCAAACTCACTAGATTTTTGTCATGTTAAGAAGTTCATTAGCAAAAATAGGTTCACCAAAGCATGTTTTCTTCTGCTAGCCAACTTAACATGTAAGTTAAACTGATAACTTTAAGGTCTATTTACTTTGAAAAAGATCAAATAAGGCTACCAAAAAATATCAATGAAGCATAAGGATCATTTTGGAATATATATACATAAGATGATCCAAAATGCTTTTAAGTTTATAAGATGCTCTAAAAGAATCATTAAAAATATATTTTAAGTTATTTTAGCTTTCAAAAATATTATGATTGTTGGCTAATAAACATAAGCACAACTCCTTAAAATTTTATAAGGAATATTCTAACTCACAACCATCAAATAATATTTCTAAAGTGGTTATAAGCTCAATTTGTAAATTGTCTTTACCACATCATAGATAATGTTGTGCGCTATTTGTAGCTATTTTTTCATATTTTTATGGGCATTATAAATATGATAGCAAGATGTTCCTAATTCAACTAATACTTCTTAAAAAATTGACACATATCGGTACAAGCAAATTTTCTAGAACTTTCTAGTGTCTGTTTTGCAAATTGATTTCACCATGGTGTTTTAGATATGATAAATTATTTTATAGATATTTTTTCATAATTTTAGAGTTTCATATTTGAATATATTAAAGGATTTTTATTATATTTAAAGCTAAATAATTTGCATAATTATAAATATAACCTTAGCATTGTTTCCTTAAATATATATCTTATCCCATTTGAGAACTTCTCAAAGCCCATTTTATTTTGCAATTCTTCTAAATTGTGAAGAAGAAGAAGGAAAATAGAAGAAAAAAAAGAAGGGATGAGAGAGAAAGTTAGGGTTTGAAAGTCTTAAAGTTTTTTCATTAGACGGACCAGTTAGAAAAATTATTCCGCTATATGTAGACTACCATTACCCTTCTTCTAATTTTAGTTATTTTACTTATTTTCTGTTTTCTAATTTTAATATGATCAAAACTTACAAATATTATGATATCTCAATATTTATCAAAGTTTCATTACATAACTTTTAGTATGTTATTATTCTAATGATTCTGCACCTATTGGGTCGATTATATTGAATTTTTATCAAGTATTTCTGTATTTTGAGGCATATGTCCTAATTTGAGTAATACAAATAAATTCAAAAAAATGAAAAGTATTTGTCACATCAAGTTTACTCAAAAGGATTGCACGCATATCTATTATAGTTCATATGTTGTAGTTTTTTTTTTTATAGTTCATATGTTGTAGTTATACCTGTAAAATGAGCATTTTTAATTAATCTTATAAATCTCACTAGTTTTATTTACATGTCAATTTTATATACTATACATACTGTGAAATGCATGTATGTGAGAAAGGTTAACCTTAGCATTGTATATACTATACTATATGATTCAGGATAGCAGAGAAATGAACCCTACACAAAAGACTGACTTGAAGGGTTTTCCATTAAATATGAGTTAATGGTGTGAACCCAATATAGGATGGGAGATATACGAGGAATATAATATAGATATGAGTGCCAACGAGTTGCAATTTACAACTCTCAGGTACTACGTCATGTAACTGTTCTTACTTATGTGACATAATATGATACTATAACTAAGTACTATGATTGTTATGTAGAAAACACAATATGATATGATATGATTAGCTAGAACATCAAACTTGCTTAAAATATATGATGATATATTAATATGCATAATGACATAAATTGCTTAAACTAATTCTGACATGATATGTAAGACATATGATTTTAAAATGCTAATCTTAATTATAATAGCACTCTATATGATACATATACATGAATAACATAGAGATTTACTTACTCAACATATATTACTTTTTCTAGTCAATTAATTGTACATTATCTTATTTCCAAGCATTGAATGCAGTTATAGATTTTGTGTAATTTATTGGGTTATTTTCTAGTCATTTATTATATTTACATGATTCAAGGAAGAGTAAGGCTCATATGGAGTAAGGTTGATGTTTTGCTATTAGAAGGTATACTTTAAGTGTTATAAATGATTATTCTGTAATCATGAGACAGATATATTTTATTGAATATATTGAGGAATCATGATGATTGTATATTATAATACATAGATTGTGTTGGGTTGGATTATAACATGTATATTTATTGAATTTATTAAGTTGACAAATAACATATTAACCATACATGTATGTAGCATCATCATAAAGCATTGAAAGGGAAAAAAAAGAATGAGACATAGTCAAGACATTTTAAGACATAACAATGACATTCTTTTTTTCGATATGGTGGAAAATCTTAAGATACATGGTTTTATCAAGAAAGCATCCCAATTATCACAATTCATCTCAAGAGTATCTCAATTATCATTATTAATATTATTAATTATAAAATACATCACAAATTATATATTTAGGAAGACATTATAAGAGGTTCATGAACTTCACATGTGTTAAAACCATAATTACTAAAAGTAATGAAGAGATTATGATGATTCTACTCATCTTGATTATGGCATGATAATAAATCTATATGTAAACTATTAATGAATGATGATTTATCTCTAGGGATGAGTTTATTGTAAGTATTGTTGTTCACATTTCTTGGGATGTTTTCTATTGCTCACGATTTACAATCTACAATCGAGCTGTAATTTAGGCACATTGAGAGCTATTTCTATACTTGTGTTGAAAGATAAAAGAGTTTTACAGGACCTTCTCTATTACATACTTGCAATCTATCTTCAATTGAGCTATGATTTAGAGATATATTGAGAGCTATTTTTATTTATTGAAAGATTAAAATGGTTTTAGAGATTTTTATATTACTCTTCTTTTATATTGTTAAGAATCATTTTATCCATCTATACTGAATGTAGTTCCATTTGGCTAATGACACTTTAGTCTTTGTCTTGGTGTGCATTATATTTTCATTTTTATTCTCATTAAACTCATTGCTTTAGCTAACTCATTGAATAAATCAAGAAACAATTTCTACTAATTCTCTCATTTTTTAAACACCCGAAAATGAGATTTTTATCACCCAAACTGACATGAATTTGTACTATTCATCAAGAGAGAAATTATTGATCAAACTAAAATATTATTATTGATAAAATCATAACAATGCATACGCCAAATTTGACTAATTTAAATAACTTGGTGAATACTTTTGGGTTCACCATAAAACTTTTTAGTGTAAAGCAAATTTGCTTTGAAGGCTATCCAAGTCCTTCATGTGAATCTCCTCTCATAATCCACTAAGTAAGGTCAATCTTTCCCGAGTTCATTTCTCAAAATTCTCTTTTGTAATGGTGAAAACACATTCTTAGGCTCTTGAATTTACCATTTGTTTGTAGGGTCAATCAGTCCACTCAAAAACTCACACAATGACTCTAAAAAATAAAGATATTTTTAGGTACCTCAATAACATTGCCATCTATGTATTATTTTGTGCAATCATCGATGGTTTTTCTTTTTCAGAAAATGTTTTCAACATATCTCCTCTAACACATGTAATCCTTATATGTAGACCACCATTTTGCATGTGCTTGCCACATCTCATCATGAAGTTTCATCCTTTGCACCGAGCATTCCTACTCTGGCTAGCACAACTCCTAACTAGACAAGAGTTTTTATTTTATTTGAGATGGTTTGGTGAATTCATACAATCTTTTTTCTACTAGGAATTTTAGAGTATTTTATTTTCAATACTTCTAAGAAACTCCATTCTTAAAGGCACTCCAATAGGCTTCAAGTCTCATAATTTTTTTCCTATATCTTCCCTACCTCTTATAGTTATTATTGTAGTTGTTTATATCTTTTGGTTTATTGGGAGAGCTATTATAATTCTTCATAAATTTAATAAAAAAATCGATCATGGCTAGATCTCATAATGTGTAGGCATCCCTATTGAGCAATTTTGAGATCTTATGTATTGGACATTTGTTCATTCATCATACCTCAGCCCCACTAACTCTAGCCAAACACTTTCTTCTCAGTCTTTCAAGCACTTTGGTTGCTCGTCACTACTCTACCAAATAAGACATGATATTTATAGAATGCACACAACAATTTCCAAAATAATAAAGGATTTCATCAAAATTTAGAGATTAATTATTTTCTTTGTTGAAATGCTTAATCAATATAAAATAATGATGGAAATTGTAAACTATTTGTGAGGTTGGTTTGGTTTCTTAAAAATGAAAATTCTGTTTAGAAAATAATAATATGTTTTATTTTGAGTGTGAAGTTTTTTTTTTTCTTATAAATGTTGAATTATTTTGTAGCATTAAAAATTCATGTTAGTTTCCAATTGTATGCAAATAAATAATTAAAATTAAAAATCCGTAATTTTTAAAATATATTTTTATAATTATATCAAATTATTTTCAACAGAATTTGAAATAAATAATGACTTAGAAATATAATTTTTGTGCGTATCTTTATCTATCGATTTTATTGACAGTGTATTAAGTATTAAATTTTGTTTATTGGATTGGGTGATAGCGTAACGTCCTAAACTTGTGATAAAATTAACCCAGCTGCGAAACTGTCCTATTTTTTAAATAGAGGCTGCAGCCTGCACGGGAAGCGAAGGTGGTGGGGAGAGAGAGACGAGTGGAATTAGCAGACAATAGATCTCAAAATCCGATCGTCTCCAACCATTGAACCTACCACACGAAAAACCCATGGCGACGAGATCCAGGAGAGCCCTAACTTTTATAGGTCAAGCCTCAAACTCCTCACGCCGCGATCCTTACTGATTCTGAACTTCTTTAGCCCTAATACCTGCATTCGCTTGCGGCATGGCGGCAGAGAAGTGGCTCTTCCCCATCATCTCCGTCTCATTCGTTACTGTTCTACTCTTTCTTTCCGCCATCTCCGGCTTCACCGCCTCGTCCGCCTTTTTTTCCCGCCAGCCAGACCCTGCCTATGTCCTCCACGGGCGGCGCCACCCCCCAGCGTTCGCCTACTATATATCTGGCGCCCGGGGAGATGGCCGCCGAATGCTCCGGCTACTACTCGCCGTCTACCACCCGAGGAACCGATACCTTCTCCACCTCTCGCATGATGCGCCTGAATCAGAGCGTGCTGCGCTGGCATCGGCGACGAAGCTGGCGGTGCCGGCGATTAGGACGTTCGGGAACGTCGACGTAGTGGGGAAAGCGGGCGCGATGACGTACATGGGGCCTTCCGGGCTTGCGGCGACACTGAATGCCGCTGCAGTACTTCTGCGGTTGGATAAAGGGTGGGATTGGTTCGTGACACTTACTGCTGAAGATTATCCGCTCGTCACGCAGGATGGTAAGTGATTAATTGTTTGAAGGAAAGAAAAAAGGTTTTTCTGATTGATTTGGTGGAATTGTTGAAGCCTGTCAATGATTGAAATGGTTGTCTAAACTTTGGATTAGTGAAAATTGTCTATTAAATTCATAAGAGCTGAATATGTTCAGAATCAATTGAAATTGGAAAAAAATAATTGAATCAGGAGCTCATGGTGCAAAATACAGCAGGAGTGCTAGACACATGCACAAAATAGGCGGCTATTTTATTCAAGTCACTAAATATTTGTGTTAAAAATTATAAGATAATTGCTTTTCATGGTATGTCATTCACAGGAGGGGGAATTGGGTGTTTTAGAAATTTTCAAACTTCTACAAACAGTGGTCAACTCACGAGTGAGTTGAAAAAGATCATAGCGTGAGTAAAGTTGTCACAAATAAAATGAAGTATGAAATTGATGAAAGAAAAAACATAGGTTTTTACATGGTTCAATCCAATCTTCTATGTATACATATATGTACACAGGTAAGCATCTTTGCTTTAGATTCTTCTACCATACCCCTCCCTTGCTTCTACAACTAGTGGAAAAAATATTGCACGACCTTCCCTCTCAGTTAGGGCAAGTAGACATCACCTTCTTATAACGAAGCTCTCTCCCCAAGTCTACCAACCCAGAAGGTAACAAAATACAAGAACAAAGTACTAGAGAAATATAAAAACAGAAAACTAAACTCCTTGCATAGTTTTTCTCCTCTTCGAGTGCATTGCATGAGTTGATCATTTTTTAGCTTTTGATCAAAGTTTATAATAAAACTTCTGTTACATCATATCCAAATTTCGAAGCAAACTTAGAACTAAGACATGTAGCAGCACTTCAATTCCATCATCTCAAGCTTCAAGAACACTCTTGATTTGAATACCTGGATTCATTTTAAAAGTGTTTAGCTTTTGAGTACATTAGATTAGGTTTTAATATGTGTACTTTAATTGGCATTTATAGACTGGATCAAGGAATTAAGCATGTTTTCGTTCCCTACCCCCATCATTCCTTGGATCCTCAAATACCTAGTTAAACCATTGAGCCATTACCTTGAAATTAATTGTTACCTTTCAAAATTGTAGGTGCCATGCAATCCCTTTATGTGCCCTAGGAGGTCTGATCTCTTTCCAAGATCAGAACTCCTAGTCTTCACAAGATCCTGTCTTGTGTGCCCCCATATGGGTTCATCAACTTTATATTTTGCACAACAAGGAAATGTTAGTTTTATGATATTCTAAATAAGTGTATGGTAACACTAAGAGTAAATAAATGTTGTAAAATATATTTTGAACATTTATAAAGCTAGATTTAATTTTGTTCATTTTATGGTGTTCATCATTCTCAAAGTTTTTTATCCAAGTTTTGTAATAAAACTTCTATTACATCATATGCAAATTCAAACTAAACTTAGAAATAAGGCATTTAACAACACTCTTATTTTTCTCGCTAGTTTTATATGCTTTAATCAATTTACATGTCCCAGATGAGCTATATTTTTTTCAAAACATTAGCAACCTCTATGCATATATTTATTATTGTTAAAATGGGCTCATCAACCAGGCTGGCTCATGGAATGAAGAAACTCCCCATTTTTTATGATGCCACACATATGTTGGTGAAATGATAAGAAGTATTCACAAAAAAAACTCCCCTGAATGATTACATAAATATAAAGAAAAGTTAAACTAATTTTTGTTGGGAACAAGTTATTAAAGCTATAGCATCTCAAAATATCCTACTCCTTTTGGCATCTTCAATTTAAAATATCCTACTCCCTCTAAAAAAGAGATGCAAATATTATTCAAAAAACAGGAGATACTTTGTCATCATTATTATCATTAGCAAGAGATTGATATGGACTAGTCAGTGGCTCCCCATGCATCCTCCTATTAATTCTTTCAAGAAAACAAAGTTCTCTATCCTAATTTGACTGAAGTTGCTAAAATATTTTATTGATTGGCACTAAGTTTTTGAAACAAGTCAGTAATGCCATAATATCGTACTAGCTAAGGTGGTGACTTCTGTTGTTGTAGTTGGCTAGGATGCTAAGATTTCCTCCCCTGCTTAGCTTTCCTAGGTGGTAGAGCATCATATTCCTTTTCTTCTTCTTTCTTTATCATTCACTTCCTAAACATTTGGGGCCACTTAATGAGCTTCTAATCATAAAATTTGAAAATCTTTGAGATAATGGTTTAGTGATGTTGTCAACAGGCATAGGATGCATAAGCAAATCATGCTTAGTAATTAGTGTGTTCAATGATGTGGCCAAAAGTTGACATTGAATGGTTAAGTAAATTTTGGATTTTTTAGGGCGAGAAAGATTCCTAAGAATGACAATGAGGGCATTTACAATTAAATCTAGCGTGAAACATACAATAGTAAGTAGTAAGTGAGATAACACTAGTGATGTGAAAAGAGTTTATGCCTTTATGCATAATAGTATGCTGTGAGACATTATGATCCGTAGCTAGCCTCTTGACATTATGATTCAAGTCCACATTAAGAGGTTAGAATGATTCGGATTTTAGGAATTTTTATGGAGATTCTTTAATTATCTATTGACCAATTAAATGTACCTCAAGCATTGTTTGTCCCCGTTGGTGCTTCCCACTCTCTGATTTTTGCCTGTTTTCTTATGTTTTCATAAAGTCTGCTCCCTGAATTTGACTCTTTCTCGATAGGACAGCAACAACAACTAGTTTTTCTTCTTCAGAATTGCTGTAAAGAGCAGTTTGGAGATAGTTTCTCCTTCCTGCAGGGTCCAGGCAGTGCCTGGGAAGCTTCTGAGAGCAGCAGCAGCAACCATTGGCAATTTCTATACTCTGGAGGTGTCTGGACAGCAGCTGGCTTGGCGGCAGCAGGGGTTGACAGCGACAGAAGCAAGGCTCGGAAGCTGCTGGTTGGATTGAGAAAAAAAAAAAAAGAGGGGGCGGATGTGCTGTTGGAATGGTGATTTGTTAGACCGGTCCAATTGGACCGGTCCAGCCGGGACCGGCCCAGGCGGAACGAGGCGGACAATGTCCGCCTCCCGCTACAGCCGCACGCGAGCCGCAATCTTGCGGGAGCCGAATAGGAAGGATTTTTGAGGGATTTGGGAGGGAAATTTGAATGTAGGGACTATTTAGGGATTTCCTTTTGATTTGTATGCATTAAATACTTTGTTTTCCTAGGGTTAGGGCATCTTGAATTTGGCTGAAATTTGAGATCTCTTAGGACTTTTGGGCTCTAGCGGCGTCTAGAGATTTGGGAGAGAAAGATCCTCCTCTCGAATAGAGGATCAATTGTATCTTGCTGTTTTCCATTTCCCTTTCATCAAATAATACAAATTATCTACTGTTTTCGTGATTTGTGTGGAGTTTTCTCGCTGTTTTCTAAAGATTGATCGGAAATACTTGAGATCTTCAAGTGTTTCCTATCATGATTAAATTATAGAAAGGATTTTATGGAGTTGACCGAATTATATTATAGGAATTTGCAGTTTTTATAAGAAATTATAGTAGTTAAATAATTCAAGTTATATTTATCTCTTCCTAAACTAAACCCTAAGGAGTGGTAACTAAAATATAGAAAGGATTTTAGGGGAGTTGAATGAATTATATTATAAGAATTTGTAATTTTATAGGAAATATTAGTAGTTAAATAATTCAAGCTATATTTATCTTTTCCTGAACTACCCCAACAAAAAAAAAGCCCACAATTTAAAGAAACACTATCTTGAACTTCAAAATAAAAAAAAATACAAATTTATATTAAGCAATTTTGAAATTTAAAATTCATCCTTATTTTTAGTTGGTTGGTCATTTAAGCTCAGTCGGTCATGCTTACCCTGCTGTCCTCATCACAATCCAATGGTTTAGAAAGGCTGTGTGATAGAAATATAGAAATGATTTTATGAGAGTTGACTTATATTATAGGAATTTGCGGTTTTTATAGGAACTTATACTTGTAAAATAATTCAAGCTATGCTTATCCCCCCCCCCCCCCCCCCCAGAACGAAAAAGGAAACTCTATCTTGAACTTAAAATTAAACAATTTTGAATTTAAAATTCATCCTTAATTTTAGATGGTTGGCCATTTAAGCTCATTCGGAAATGCTTAACATACTATCCTTATCAAGATCCAGTGATTTAGATTTTCTACCTTCTAATCGTGATCTCTAGTTGTCTGATTTACAATTTAATTGTGTCTATGTACTTCTGGCAATGCCCACTTCAATCTTAAGGGCGTGTTTTGGGAATCACTATCATTGCCAATCTCTATCAAGAAATCAACCGATCATGAATCAATTATCTAAATCTCTTGATCCCTTCATAGTTAGATGCCTAAATTGTGAGGGTTGCTTTATCTTATGAACTTCTTTAAAGTGGACGACCAAATTGACCACCCCCTTCATGAATTTTACCCCAAATTATAGGTCTCTCTTATTAGAAATCACAATTTCAAACAAGGGAATGTCGACGTTCCAACATTGTAGTTATACCACTCTGTTGTGTTTGGCAAAGAAGTTTCTATTTTACTTTAGGCAATTATTTTAAAATTTAAAATCTTGAAAATCTCTTTGATCATGAAGCTTGGGTAGCATTTAATTTGTAGGAGCCTCCTATAGTTGACTGAAGCATAACTTAGATGTACTACTTGGTTTGGCTTTGTTCTATTATAATCTCTCCTTTTTTTAGGCTTTCCAAATTTGATAAGGCACTAACTTTTTCTTACCTAGTCTTGCTTGAATTGTCTTTAAGGAATGGAGGCTTCTCCACTTATGACACCTCTTATCTCATTGATTTTTTGGAAAATGTGATTTTCTTCCTTATGGTTGTTTGTGGGCAACTGATAACATGAACTTGTTGAAACTTGTCTTTAGGTAGCTGGCATCATATGTTGTGGTAAAATGAACTCAAATTCTATCTCTTGAGGAAAATAGAAAGTGCTTTTGGTACCTAAAGAACAACTTGTCTATCCGAAGAAAAATCTTGTAAGAATATCAAAATTTGTGGATACTTTTTTTTTTTCATTTCAACAATAGTAGAAATAGAACATATCTCATTCTTAATTTCATCATTGTTATTAGTTATGATTCAAATTTAGGCTCGTAAGTTATTCAGACAATTGCATTATTAGGCTTAACAAGAAGCTCGATTGCTAATGATTTACATTATTGTCCAACTCATCTACAAAACCTGGATCATCACAATAGAATCTTCATAGACCAATTCATCATGAAAATCTATTTTTTGAACTGGTGAAGGTGACAGACGCTTGAATTCTTAGAATTTATATATGTTCTTGAATCTTTAGACTTTAAGAAAATGGTGTATAATATTACTTATCAAGAGGACTTTGGATTAGGATATATAGGACAACCATGCGTATAAGCGTGATGAGAATTATATTAATGACAATATTCATATTCTTCATGAGATACTTGTTCACTATATAAGAGTATGAATAAGTTCAAATGCATCAACATTGATAGTACTTGAAGATGATTTATAATATCTATTAGACTATCAATGATTTGAATGATAGACTCAATTGCAATATGACTTCTTGTAAACATAAGATCTATTGTAATGTGGCTCATTATATTATCATATTGAAGAATAAGAATTATGATCGTATGTGCAATCATTAGACTTTTATTCATTATAATTGTTTGATGTCTATACTTCTGCATCATCTAATAGCATCATACAATATTTCAACCATTCATTATAGGACATAACTTCTCTGATACTAATTGGCCTGATATATGATGTATCATATAGCATATATTTCACACATGTACTAACCATATTCGAAATAATGTTCTAAACTTAGATGTCTATGAGCTTGATGAAACATGCCAATAAATTCATAGCATTGATTTCAAATGTGGGTGTGAAGAATTTTTTAGGTCCACCCAAGTGTTTTTATGTTTAAGATGTATCTTAGAGAGCATAATCAATGCATTTTATACATAAATTTATAAAACTTAAGACTAGGGTTAAGGTTTTTGGCTGTTTTTCTTTTCACTCCTGTTTTTGCAGAATTTGGCTGTGCTGTGTAATGGGTAATAGTAAGGAATGAATATGTGGTTGGGTTTAGATACAATTACCTTCAAGAAATTTGACTTTGATATTAGTAGAAAAATATTTGATTTGATGGATTAACTCATGTGGATAAACTCCTCATTGACCATCCTCTTCTCTCAACATTTCCTTGGAATTACTTTATTCTTCCTTGGATTCGCCATTAGATGAGACAGAATAAAGTTTTTGTTGAAATAATATAGGGAGGATATAATCTCGACTAAGATTAGAAACTGTGAGGAAGCTTTTGGATTCATGCCAAAAGAGATTGACTAAACTGGTAATGCTCTTTTCTTTGCTTTTGTGCCATTGTGAGGAGAGGGGCTGTGAAAAGTTACAGGAATCAAAATTCCCATGAGAAAAAAAAAACCTTCACAAGAGAGAGAGAGAGAGAGAGAGAGAGAGAGAGAGAGAGAGAGAGAGAGAATGGAGGAGAGAAAATATTTCAAATTTCATTAACTCATTATCTCACTAATGTACTTTTACTCTCTACTTAATCTGTATAAATCCTAAAAATTCTATAATCTAATTTAAAATAGAAATAGACCAATTAAATACAATAAAAACTGAAATAAAATCCTAAAACTAGTTTTAAAATACTTGAAAATTCTAGAAAATGCTAGAATATTTTTTATGATTGTCTTGTCTTGCATCATCTGTTCTTTAACAATCACCTTTTACATTTTAAAGTTCATGTTGATATGTCATTTTGGTCAATGCCAAAGTACATATGGGTTCTCATATATTAACAGAAGACAAGAAATCAGTTAAAAAGAAAAAATGGACAGATAAATGCAGTTGGGTTTACATAATTTTTTTTTCATTATAAAATCTGTGATATTGTATGACACTATGACTTTGATTCTTGCCAAATAGTTCTGCAACAAGTTACTAAACATTATGAAGGTTTTTCGTTATGAACAAAGATGCCAAGACCAAGCATTCATAGGATTTGAAATATTTATATAAAAACAGCACATTCGTGGCCTTAAACTATTACTCAAAAGTTTTCTTATAATCAACTAAAATTTCTTTTAAATGCTTATGCCGGAGTTAGTTTAATGGACACAATAAGGCTACTTTCAGTAAATTAAGGGTAGACACTATATTGTTAGTGGTTTTACTAGAATATTTTGGCAGTCTGGCTAAATGTTGGGGGTTGCCTTTCAATTAATTTTATCAGTGATACTGGTTTATTGTTTTTATGAGATTCTTTATGAATACCAATGACCTTTGAGTAAGAGATTTTCTTCTATTTTTTTGTTTAGGCACTTCAATTAATTTATAAGCAATGATTGTTACCTTATTTCTAGAACCTGGCATTATGCTTATTATTTTTTTTTTCTTGGATTAATCTTGAATGAGTTTTCAGGAGCCTATACTTGCCCTAATTAGGTTGGAGGAACTTGCGTGATCTTAGCTGAGCTACTTGGCGCCAGTCTTTTTATAGTAAGCTTACTAATAGTCGTGCTTCTTATAAATATGGTGGCATACTTAACAACAGAGCTACTGCACAGGCTGGTGAGATGGGCAAATTTTAACTTCTGTTGTTTTAGTTGACTGTCAAGAAATGGAAGAAGGCTTCCATATTCCAGCATTGCTCAGTAAATTATTAAATAATCTTATTTCTAGGTTGAGCTGTCCCCCATATAATAAGTAGGTCTTCAATGCAATTTATAAATAGTTAGTATAGCTTCGATGCTTTAAAATATGCTAACAACCCCTTGGTAACCTATTCTTCCCAAAAATGCCATGCTGGGGGTATTTACACAACAATCGGTGCTATACTTGCATAAGCAACTTTTTATGGTTGGCTATGAGATCGTACGGTTGAATGTTTGAGGTGCCACTTGAACTGGTTCGGATGATCATGTTTGAAGACTTACTGATTTATGAAGAAGAATACTCTGATTCAAGATGGTGGAGAACATGGTGAGAATAAGGGATTTTGACGGCTGTTAGGATTGCATTTAAGCGGCTGCTTTTGCTTGGAGGCAGATGTCCCAGAGGAAGAGGAAGGAAACAAAGGGGAGCTGGGATCTTGGATGTGTCTACAGTAAGTAGTGAACCAGCATCGGAGAGGAAATGAGGATCAAGGCTGTGATGTTGATCTTGTGATCGATAGTAGGGCAGGAGTAAGAGAAGTTATGATTGGGAGTAGAATATTAAGAGAGGACTTAATGGGAGGAGGGAGGGAGGGAGAGAGAGGGAGCCCAGTTACGAGCAAGATAAAAAGGGATAATTGTCAGATTTTAATTAATTTTTCAATGATTATTTATTAGTCATAAAATCTATTTATAGAAATTAGCTACCAGATACGAATTGAACTCAATTCTAATCCAAATTTGGATATATCTTAATAATTTTATCATTTAATTTAGAATAAAGATAATCCTAATAGCAAATCATAAAATAATTTTTTTTTCCAATACTATATCAATTCTATTGGTCCAAATAGAATTCTTCTCCTGAGAGGAAACACGGGTGTTGTGATATTGGATACACATTTGCGGTGATCGTGTTGGGAAGATGAGGAGTAAACACCACAATGACGAAACAAGCAAGAAAGTAAAAGCAGCGGAAAAGTAAAGGATACCAGGATTGAGTGTGAAAAAATTCAAAATAGGGAAAAAACCACGGAGCCACGCCACACCAAAAAATCCACTATGAAATTTGGGAGAAATAAGTACAGATCTCTCTTCTCTCTTACTCTCTCTTTGCTTGTCTTCTCACATGCACCATTCTCATACTTGCCCTAACTAAAAATACAAGAGAAAGCCAAGTAAAATAACTCCAAGGGACGCAACCCTTCAGAAAACGAGAAAGAAAACCGTCCAGTCCGCCTTGCAATGCTGCAACGCCAATTTGGGGCGCTACAGCACTCAAGCCTCTATCTCGCACCGCTACAACACCGTATCAATACCGCTGCGGCGCTCTGCTCTCTGTTGTTCAGCACTGGGGCGCTCGGGAACACAGCACCGAACTGCTCGGATACGTAGTGTCGGGACGTTATACGAAAAAAAATTGAACCCAAGCAGGGGGTAAACCCCCCGCCTAGCGAACACGACAAGTATTGAGGTTCGAGATAACAGAACAACTAGATTGATCAACATAATCAGATTCCACACATAACAGATCGAAGGAGTGACAAACTTAGCTATAGGGAGGAAACAAGAATAAAAACTGCAATGTATATTAGGACAGGTGATCAAGAGATCAAGCTACATGATATAGATACAAAGGCGTCACAACCAAGAGGTTTCTAAGAGGATCGAGCTATTGCCGGGAGTGGTGCAGGTCTAAGGGTCAAAACTACCAAACAAAATTGGTGTTGCCATGTATGTGACAAACTCTGGGTTTCTTAAAATACATTCGTGTTTTCTCCCAATAAGATTGTAATTATTTTTCTTGCTTTTTTTGAGCACCACCTCTTGTAACTGGCTATCTTCATCTACTACGGAGTTGTTGTATGCCATAAGTAAAAGTAAAGAGGGGGATGATAGAGAGAGGGAGGGAGGGTCGTCCTCCTCTCTCTGTAATGCCGTGTTTCTCTTGAATGAAATTGAGTTTCTACTCATATCCTAATTATGGATCAAACAATATCAAAGCACAGGTTCTCTTAAGTCATAGTGTATGTTGTCGACAAAGAGCAACTACAAAAAAAAATGATAGAACCGCTCTCTCCCGTGAGTTACTTGAGCTAAGGGAGATGAAGGTAGGGTACCATATTAGCTCAAAAGGAGAGGCTTCCAACAACTTGGTTACCTAGATTACAATCCTATAACAACGAACGACTGCAATGATGTAGATACTTGGTGGTCGGATTTCAACAATGAGTGGATAACTAGTCACCAAGGTACATCAAACTCAGATAAAGACATTGTCACTGCAAGTAGAGGCTGGAAGTCATTCCGGACTGCAAGTCGATACTCAGATAAATAATATGAATTTCTTGCAGCTTCCTTTGAAGGGCAACAACCACAATACAAGGTGGATATTAGAATAGAGTCCTCTTGTTGCATAGTTTCATGCTTCCTTCTGAAGTTGCTGCAACACAACAACAACATCAAACCTTTATCCCACTATGTGAGGTCAGCTACATGAATCATTTTTCTCCATTGTGTCCGGTTAAAAGTCAAGTTGCATGAACGTAAAATAGAGAAAGCCTCAAAAACTTGAAAGGGCTTCTTTCACGAGGAATGCTATGGAATTTCAAGTGTTACCTTTTGGAGCGTTCAGAAATATGAAATGAGGATGATGATGCCGCCCTGTACATTGAAATTCCCTCAAAATTCAGCAAAGTTGAGCAATGTTAGCATGTACGTTTATCTGTGCATATATTGAATGCCTCAAATTCTTATGATTGTACAGCCATTGTTGACTTGTTGAATCTCTGCATTAAGCATTTGTACCTCCAGATTGTTATGCATCTTGTTCGCATCAGTATTATCACTGGACAGTCAATCTTGTCACAGCTGTTAGGGATTTCCTTTAATTTTGTGCAGGACTAGCATTGTCTATCAGCTCAAAACATTTATTGGAACGTGATGCTTTGCTTCCTCTGCCTTTGTTTAGCTGTTTGCATTATCTGTACATTATCTGCCATATTGGTAAACATATTTGCATAACATTGTCTACTAGCTTTTTAACTAGGATTGATGGTGAGGATATTTCTTTTTAACAAATGTGAAAATATTTTCATAGTCTAATCCGTTTAAAAAAAAAAGGAGGATATATACATTTTTTTGATATTTCATGAATTTCATCTGACCAAGTTTCAAAAAAAAAAAAAAAAGAATTTCATCTGAGAAAACAGCTTCTTTTATGTTTCCAGATCTGATCCATGTCTTCTCCTCCATGCCAAGAGATCTTAACTTCATTGATCACACAAGTGACCTCGGTTGGAAAGAGTATGTAAACATTTCATTTTTTATCTGATGCTTTCAATTTGGTCTATTAGTCTTCTCAAGAAAATTACGCCCTTAGTTTCGATGTGAACCTACTGCAGTTGAATTCATGCAGGTCTCAGAGGGTGCAGCCAATAATAGTTGATGCAGGCATCTACTTATCAAAAAGATCTCAATACTTCCAGGCTTCTGAGAGGCGCAAGACCCCAGATTCTTTCAAATTCTTCACAGGCAAGCCTTCGACGCTCGTAGTTCCTGCATTAGTCTGTTGTTTATTTCTTGGTTTCATCCTAAGATGACTTGATCTTACAGGTTCCCCATGGGTAATTCTTAGCCGATCCTTCTTAGAGTACTGTATTTTAGGTTGGGATAATCTTCCTAGAATGCTCCTTTTGTACTTCACAAATGTAATATTGTCCCAAGAAGCCTATTTCCATTCGGTTGTCTGCAACTCCCTGGAGTTCCACAATAAGACAGTCAACAATGACCTTAGGTATATGGAATGGGATAATCCTCCTCAGATGGAGCCTCTGTTTCTAAACTATTCCCATTTTGAAAATATGTCTGCCAGTGGAGTGCCATTTTCAAGGAAGTTCCGGGAAGATGATGCGGTGCTTGATAGTATCGACGAACAAATTCTCCATCGAAAATACCACTGGGTAACTCCAGGTGCCTGGTGCTCTGGAAAGAGGAGTTGGTTTTCTGATCCTTGCTCACAATGGAAGAATGTAAATTCGGTCAGGCCCGGCCCACATGCAGAGAAATTTGAGGTTTTAATGAAGCGGCTGCTGGAAGAATGGAAGTCTGGATCAAACTCATGTAGGTTATAGAAGATAACATACAAGACATACTGCTTAAGCAAGCAGCTGTTTCTGCTTCTAGCGATGTCGCCTTAGGTTTTTTAAATTTTATTTTTTATTTTTTTTAGTAATATTTTTCATTTTCCTTGAATTGATGATAGAGGGAGGTGACACTAAGATTTGATTCTTTGCCATATACTGAGGCTGGTTTGGCAGCAGATTGTTATTATCTCTCAAATTTCTTTTTGGGTTCTACGACTTCCAATCATGGATGAAATGGGGGTTGGTTTATGTATATGTGTACATTAACATGGATGATTTAAGAACATGTTTCATATGTATAACATGGATGATTTAAGAACAGGAACAGGACTCGCAAGGCGCGCAACCTGTAGTTATTCGAGCGATCGACTACCCACCCAACCGTGCATAATTTTAATGATGAAAATGATAATGTGAAGGTGGATGTGGTGTACACTGATTAGATGCATCGTATGAAAATGCGCATACACACTGTGTCCATAAATAATTAAATATTTAATATTTAAAAGCTTAAACTTTTTAGGCGCAACAGAATGTCAATTAAGCTTCTACGGATTGACTTTGTAAGTCACTTTGCACTTTAGAAAAATGTTTATTTTTAAATTATTATTATTATTATGATTATTGGCTGAAATATTTTTAGGGCCTGCTTCATTATTGAAGTTAGAAATGACGTTTTAGAAAATAATATTTTTATTAGGGAAAATGAAGCCATTCTATCAGTGAGAACTTTGAGGAGAATCAATGCTATTTTATAAATATTTGTACAACCATGCATGGAATAATTTTTGCGATTCTTCAAAACTTTCAAATAAATAAATGAGCAAATTGATACCAACTAACCATTTTATTAGGGATAACTGTAGGAGAGAAGTTTTTAGAGAGGAAATTTCAAATTTTTGTATTCCAATGCTTGGCGGAATTTTCGGCCATGACGGCAGATTGTCCGGCAATTGGCGGCCAGAATTTTGCCGTTGTTTCTCAACCTTCTGCTCGTAATCTTCCTGGTTCAGAGGTATCATCTCTTGAGTTTAGTTCGCATAAGGTCATCAATGGTCTGCTGATTATCAAGAAACCATCTGGTATTCCAATGAAATCATCTGCTCATGTGGATGGTAAAGGAAAACAGATTTTTGAATGTTTAGATTCTAAATACTCCACTGAAGAAGTCCAATAGGCCGAACTATTTCGAATCATCTTCGTCTTCAGACATCAAACACTTTCTAGCTTATGCCTAAATAACCCCACGTTCAACCATTTTAAAAAATTTTGTTGAAATTATGTTCCTTTCCCAAGCAGAAAGAGACAGCTGTATAACTCCAAAAGAAACTCTGCCTTCCAATTTCCTTCCTCATTCAAATACCAACAGTGGCTTCTTTCTATTTAGAAACTCTTCTGGACAATTCAAGTTTTCTTAATCATTTTAAAATTCGATCAGTGTACCATGTCAACTACAGTAAGCATAATTTTACTATAAAATCATGTGCCACCAAAACCCTTTATAAGGATAACATATATGATGCCTAAATAAGTGCCAACTAAAATTTTAGTCGCAAGGAACCCGAAAAACTTCACTC
The DNA here is from genome assembly GCA_019925795.1 of Dendrobium chrysotoxum. NCBI lineage: Eukaryota > Viridiplantae > Streptophyta > Magnoliopsida > Asparagales > Orchidaceae > Dendrobium > Dendrobium chrysotoxum. The sequence continues at coordinate 75,441 of JAGFBR010000740.1, forward strand.
CGTCATTAATCTTGCTCTTTGGCTCTCCCTCTCCCACTTACAGGAAACTTATTTGGATATCCTCTTTTTTTTTTGATGATATTCATTTATCCCTAGAAATCCTGAAAGAGAATTGGTCCCTTAAAAACCCGTACAAGCAAGCCAGCCCTGGCTTGCTTTGCCCAATCAATCTAAGTAGAACCTGACTAATTTAATTATAATAATCATAGGTTTAGCTTTGCTATAATTAAGGCAATATGGTCATAATTGACCCCACCCTTGACCTAATTTGACCCTAGCTGCTTCCATTCCTAATTGATCTTAACAGTCCTTAATAATTAAAGCATAACCCTAGTCATTGCACATTAACGTCAATTGATTAAGCTTGGCCTGAAGTTCATCTAAGACGATCATTGGGACTGTTGTTTATGCTGGCGTTGGTACCTAAAATAAACTCTAGGGTTAATGCTTGAGATGCACTAAAGATTTCTACGCATTCGCCTAAAATATAACGCTAGCACTTATGCTTGAGAATGCATCCAAGACAATTACGAACTACATGATCTATAGTAAGATATAAGTGGAACACCACGAACAACATTAGATTCAATATTCATGAACATGAATATTTATTGTTTGACAAGAACTCATTAAATTTTGATAAAATGCTCATTCAAAAGTCATTTACTTGTTTATTTGATAACTTATTATTATCTTTTTGGCTCGGGTTCTTCTACTTTTTAATTTTAAAAACTCTGTATATTATTAGAAGTATAAATATAATGAAAATATCAATCATTAATTTATATAAATATTTGAATTCTAACAAATAATATTAATAAAAGTTAGTGAATTCTATCAACCTCAACTAAAAGTTACGAATCCATTTATGTCTACTAATAAACATTATCAGTTGTCTTCCTTTGTTTAGCATAATTAGCCCTTCTAGCAAGCATCTACATCTTTATATATATAACAAATCCTTGACCAAGGCGTTCTTTGTCAACAAAATAATGACTTATGAAGTGCATCGAATCATTTAAAATGGTAACAAATAAATTCTGCCACACCTACGATTTACATAACATGTAGGTAGACGATAATTTTTTCTTACCTTCCTAGGAATGACAGAGACATTCCTTGGAATGAAGAGCATGAATGCGGCAGTTTAGCAATTGATGATTTTAATGATCTTGTAAGTCCTTCTATTTCACGATTCATCATGTACACTTCTTCAGTACCAGTCCGGACTGACCTATCCTTAGCAACTCTGTAAACAAAATTAAATGTGTAAAACGCAAGGCACACCATATCTATAATAGATGAGAAAGTGTTAACAGTAAATAATCTACAAATAGGTACATGAAGCCATTCATAGGAATGAGAAAAGAAGTGGTGGCCTAAATGATAATGCTTCAGAGCGATTTCACTTGGACGTTAAGTTTAATGTTGCTGTAATTTTTGGCTACATAGACGCAGAAATAGGAAATTTAATACTATGATGTCTTGCTTCCTTTTATAGCCCCGAATCCATGTATCCGATAACTTAGGTAGAAGATGCGTTATGATAAAGTTCAATATTAAATTGAATTTAGATTATCAGAGAGAAACGTCAAACTTACACTGAATTGGCGCCTGTGGAAGCACTACAATCTGAAAAAAGAACCTTAACGACAGGTTGCATATGTATTGGAGGAAGTCCTCTTGTTGCAGTATTTTCATAGCAATGGCCGGAGCAACACCAGGCTCTTGAATTTAAGAGGACAATTTGTAGCATAGGGTACCTTGTCCTCAGATCGCATACCATTGTACGGAATGATAGTTCTTCTTGTGCTCCCTCAATTAGCAGATTTGTAAAGATACTTTCCAGTGTATAAGTCCTATTCAAAAACAAAAACTCAAGTCTCATCAGACCTAATACTCCACCCAGTAGGAACGATGCATCATGTTTTAAAATAGATGTTATTTCCAGCACTTAACAGTACAAATAAGTATTGTTCCAGTTTAATTTTATGTAAAGGTGCCAGCTTCAAACCACATTTCAATGTTAATGAAATGGATCTGTCAGCCATCGACAACAAACAAAACCTGCCGGTTTGCGCGTGCAGAATATTGGCATTTACAACCAGTACCATCAATGTGATAGACCAACAGTAAAAGCAGTGAGACCATAAGACAGAAAGTACACTAACCCTACAAAGTAAAGTATGTACAAATAACAAAAATTCAGTTAAATTTTCAGTTGTGTTATAATGCCCTGAGTCTAGTTAAATTGATTGAAGTCTGAGACTCTGAGCAAATAAATTTATAGAAAATAGAAATAAATTTTAATAAAAATTAAAGTTAATATCACATAAAATATTTATGTAATTAGTCATTACATAAAATATTAGACACACATAATATAATAGAAATAAATTAGTATTTTTCAACTTGAATTCACATTTAAAACAATGAATGCATTATGTGATAATTAAACATTAATTAAAATAATCATTTCAAAATTAAATTAAATCACCTTATAAATTAGTTTAAATTTGTTTAAAATTAAATCAAACGATGACATTTGATGCATTATCGCTATGTGGAATAATTTTGAATTTGAATTAAAGCACTCGTAAAAGCTAACTATGGCATAACATTAATTCAAAATTCGAATATGACAATAACAACAACAACAACAACAACATCAAGCCTTTATCCCACTATGTGGGGTCGGCTACATGAATTCTTTTTCTCCATTGTGTCCTGTTAAAAGTCAAATTCTCGTTTAAATCTAATAAAGAAAGATCATTTCTAATATTTTCTAACCAAGTCTTTTTAGGTTTACCTCTACCTTTCTTAACATAAGTCAAATCTAAGAACTCTGCTTTCCTAACCAGGTCATCGGGAGGCCGCCGTTTTATGTGACCAAATCATCTAAGGCGACTCTCTCTAATCTTATCTTCCACTGGAGCTACTCCAACCTTTTCACGAATATGCTCATTTCGTATCCTATCTCTAAGGGTAAAGCCACTCATCCACCTGAGCATCCTCATCTCTGCAACACTTAACTTAGAATAATGCTTCTCTTTTAATGGCCAACATTCGGCACCATAAAGCATTGCAGGTCTCACCACCATCTTATAGAATTTTCCCTTAAGTTTGAGGGGTACTTTTCTATCACACAATAAGCCCGATGCATTCCTCCACTTCAACCATCCAACTTGAATTCTGCTGATAATATCCCCATCTATTTCACCATCACTCTGAACAATAGATCCAAGATATCTAAAACATGTACTCTTATTAATGACTTGATCGTCCAAAGTCACAATCCTCTCACTAGGTCTATTATTACTAAAATTACACTCCATATATTCTGTTTTAGATCTACTCAAGCGAAAACCTTTAGACTCTAAGGTTAACCTCCACAATTCTAGTTTACCTTCAACTCCCTCTCTAGACTTATCAACAAGAAGAATATCATCAGCAAAAAAGCATATACCAAGGTACAACCTCTTACAAATGTCTAGTGAGAACATCCATGACTAAAGCAAAAAGATATGGGCTTAAGGTTGATCCTTGATGTAATCCAACCAAAATAGGGAAATACTTGGTCAAACCACCTTGTGTTTGAACGCAAGTAATAGCTCCTGCATATATATATCTTTAATGATTTGAATATAAGTGTTATTAACTCCTTTCTTTTCAAGAACTCTCCATAGCACTTTTCTTAGAACTTTATCATATGCTTTTTCTAAATCAATAAATATCATATGTAAATCCTCCTTATTCTCTCTATATTTCTCCATCAAACCTCTTAATAAATGTATGGCTTCCATAGTAGACCTACCCGGCATTAATCCAAATTGATTTTGAGAAACATTAGTATCACGCTGCAACCTATGCTCCATAACACGTTCCCATAGTTTTAAAGTATGACACATTAACTTAATTCCTCTATAATTTGCACAATCTTGTGTATCACCTTTATTCTTAAAAATAGGACTTAACACACTCGTTCTCCACTCATCTGGCATCTTTTTAATCTTCAAAACAGTATTAAAAAGTTTAGTAAGCCCAAGAAATTCCTTCATCTCCTAAGCATTTCCACACCTCTATTGGAATATCATTAGGTCCAACAGCTTTTCCACCCTTCATTTTCTTTAAAGCCTCTCTAACTTTGGTTTTACTAATACGCCGATAAAAACAGAAATCTTTATTTTCATTTAGGGTGCTAAGGTCACTACAGTCAATTTTATTTTCACATTCTTCATTAAAAAGTTTAGCAAAATATCTCATCCACCTTTGTTGAATATCATATTCTAAAAAAAGTAGTTTTTGATCTTCATCCTTAATACACTTCACTTGAACTAAATCCTTACTAGGGGTGTTAATTTCGGGTCACGGGTCGGGTTCGGGTCGAACCCGAAACTGACCCGGCACTATTCGGGTCAACCCGAACCCGACCCGTTTTTGCAAACGGGTCGGTTTTGATGACCCGAACCCGACCCGCTTCGGGTCCGGGTCAACCCGACCCGACCCAAATGACCCGGTTCCAACAAAAAACTGCTATTTTTCGGGTCAGAAACGGGTCAATCTCCGCTTTTCGGGTCAAAATCGGGTCAGAAACGGGTCAATCTCGGGTTGCCGGGTCAAAAATGGGTTTTCGGGTCAAAAACGGGTCATTTTCGGGTCAATTTCGGGTCAACGAGTCAACCCGAACCCGACCCGATTTTTGAAACGGGTCGAATTGTTGAACCCGAACCCGACCCGTTTCGGGTTCGGGTCAACCCAAACCCGAAATTTTCGGGTCGGGTTCGGGTCGGGTTTCCGGGTCGGGTCCAATATTGACACCCCTAATCCTTACTACTCCTATCTCTTTATTTGGCTAGCTTATACATATATCTTTCTCCCTCCTTAGTATCTAATCTATTATATAAATCACTAAAAGCTAAACTCTTTGCATTGTATATTGCTTTCTTAGATTCCTTACGTGCTTCTTTATATAATTTTCAATTATCAGAATTTTTACAATTAAACTAATTTTTATAACAAATCTTCTTATTTTTAATCTTTTCTTGCACATTTGCATTCCACCACCAACTATTATTACTATTAGGAGCTTTTCCCTTTGAAACTCCAAGCACATCTTTTGCAATATTCTTAATATCACTAGCCACTTTTTCCCATATAACATTAGCATCCTCATGCACAGACAAAATCTTAAGATCTAAAATCTTACTCTCAAAAATATTTTTGTTAATATTCTTTAAATGCCCCCATCTAATCCTAAAAAATCGTTTTACTTTATTTTTTATTTACTTCCCCATTATCTTTAAGTCCAAAACTAATAAACGATGTTGGGTATATAAATTTTCACTTGGAATAACTTTACAATCTTTGCAATTTAAATGATCTAATTCCTTATAAGAAAATAATCAATCTGAGTTGTACTATATCCATTTTTATAAGTAATGAGATGCTCATTCCTTTTCTTAAATAAGGTATTAGCAATTAAAAAATCATAAGCTAAACAAAAATCTAATATGGACTTACCACATTCATTTGTCGTTCCAAACCCATGGCCACCATGAATGCTTTTGAAATCATCTACCTCTCTACCAACATGTCCATTTAAATCTCCTCCAATAAAAACTCTTTCTTCAAGAGGTATCTTTTGTATTAATTCTTCTAATTCATTCCAAAATTTTAATTTTGAATCCATATTCAAACCCACTTGAGGAGCATAAGCACTTATAATGTTAACAATCTTAGCATCAACAACAATTTTTAAAGCTATAATTCTATCTCCAATTCTATTAATATTTATAACATTATCCTTCAAACTCTTATTTAAAATCATGCCTACACCATTTCTAGTACGACTCCTACCTGAATACCAATCAATCTCCTTAGCCTTCTCTCCAACCCATTTAGTTTCCTGAATGCACAGAATATTTATCTTCCTATGAAACATAATATCTATTAATTCCATTAATTTTTTTATAAGGGAACCTATATTCCAAGTTCCTATCCTAATTATAGTTTCATGGACTAGCTTCTTTGCCCACATCCGTCCTTGATGTGGGAACCCTTGCCTATTAAATACTGCACCCGGGCGGCGGTGCAGCGGCCCTTGCACACTTGTCGCTGTATTCAGGCCATACAACGCGTCGCTTCCAGGGGACGCCCTAACATTAACATAATTTCTTAAAGGATTCATGTCATTATTATTCGACAAGTTTTACGCTGGCTGTCGACTACCTCAAAATTCGAATATGACAAATGAAGTAATTTTAATTTTGAAGTTTTAATTTAAATTCAAACACATTTAAAGTTAATTACCACATCATGAGATCTTTACCTTTAAACTTGAATATAGCACATGTTGCAATTTTAATTTTCAAATAACAATTTAAATTAATACTTAATTATCACATCATGCATGCCATTATTTTTTAATTTGAATTCAAATAGAGAAGTATTACTATTTTATTTTAATTAAATAATGATTGTCAACTAATTTATTTCAATTTAAACACATTTGCTTAACATTGATCATATGAACTCAGGTCAGAGCCTTTTAATACAGCAATTTAATTTAATTTTTTATTATTTTATCATAGGAGTTTGTCTAGCTCAAAGTTAAAATTAATGTTCACTTCAAGTAATATAGCTTTTAAACATGTTTGGATTCAAATTCAAAAAGTGTCATGTTGCAACAACATAATGCACCAAGTGTCACCTCATTCCATGTACATTGGGTTAGAACATACAAAGATATAAGATACTAAAGATTGACCTTTTTCTTTGGAGGAATTGAACCCAAAACCTCCACTTTAAAGGTATAGAGCCATACCACTAGGCCACGTGCCCAGTGATATTCATAACTTAATATTGCATTTGACCAACATCTATAGTTGTTTGAATCAACTGCAATGATGCGGATGATGAAGACTTCTCTAACTCAAATTGCTAGTAGTTTTGTATCTAGAGTAGGAAGAGAAAATTATATATGTTATTATCAAGGCCTTCCGCGCCCAAGAACCAAAGACATCTATATCATGTGATAGCCTATATTGCATTGATACTCCTATTTACGAGATATGTTGTATCGGACACGCGTCGGATACGAATACGCTTCCGATATGGCACAAATACGTGTCGGATACGGCTTTGTCATGTCCAATTAAAATATTATTTAAATTTAACATGGCATGCATATCGGATACGCGTGTCCGGTTAAAAAAAGAAAAAAAAAATGGAGTCACAATTTGCCCTATTCATTTCGGCTATCTGCTCAATATTCCTATTCATTTATGCGGCTGAAACATTTCTACGAGCTAGATTTTTCGTTTCCGCACAGGCATTCGTCTTCTTCGTGGTAGTCAAAGGAGAGGCTCGACGACGCAAGCATAGAAGCGGACAGGATCATCCTTCGTTGATGAAGAGGCTCGACGATGCAAGCATTAAAGCCGACAGGATCATCCTTCGTCGACGAAGCAGCTCGACGACACGAACGGTAAAGGCGACGCGAGCAGTGAAGGTTTGTTTTCTTCATTTTCTTTATCATAGGCTCAGTACCGGAACTCGTGTTGCTCGGTACCGGAACTCGTATCGCTCGGTACCATGCTCGGTATCAATGCTCGGTACCGCTAGGTACCGGTACTCGGTACCGCTCGGTACCATGCTCAGTATCAATGCTCGGTACCGCTAGGTACCGGTACTCGGTACCGATACTCGGTACCGCTCGATACCGAGGGGTATTGAAGGTACCAAACGGCACCAAGAAGCTAGAGGAAGGATTAAAATTACTCTTACAATAAAAATTTGTTCTAGGGGCGCTGCCCCCGGAAACCCTCGCAGGGCTGCTGCCCCTTGACCCCGCGACCTGACCGGGCAGTTCGAACCCCGCCAGGGGCAGCGCCCCCTTGGACCCCCAGCATATCTACACTTTTACTTAAAAATTTTCATATTTCAAATTCATGTAGTTTTATTTGTGTCGATCCTTCGTAGGATAATGAACTCTAGTGACGTAGGAATTGGGCCTGAAGATGGTCCATCAGAGACCAATATTAAAGATAACAAACCTTTGTGGGGTTATGTGACAAAAATAGGTAAAACGTCAGAAGGGGGTGGCAATATTGCATTCAAATGCAATTACTGTAATGCCACATATAAAGGATAATATTATAGAGTAAAGGCTCATTTATTGAATATTAGCAATCATGGAATTAAAGTATGCCCAAAGATAAGCTCATCATAAGTGGTTGAATTACAAAGAAAAATCAATGAAGCTGAACAGAGGAGTAGAAAAGAGCTTACAAAATAGATTCTACTTTCAAGAACCCATGCTTTATATCTTTCATCATCTTCTTCAATTAGAAGTGATGACAGTACTGTAAACAAAGTGCCTTTCCGGATGGAGGGATATGAACCAAAAAGAAGAAAACATGTTATAGATAGTGCTTTGGAGAAAGCATTTAATTTTCAAATGAGAGAGCAACTAGATGGGGAAATAGTTAGAATGTTTCTCAACTGGACTTCCTTTTAACCTAGCAAGGAATCCACATTACAAGAATGTCTTTACCTACGCATGCAATAATAATCTTGCAGGATATGTGCCACTAGGATATAATGTCATTAGAACAAAGTTGTTGCAAAGAGAGGGATAATATTAAGAAGTTGCTCGAGTCTACTAAAGGAGTTTGGAAGGAAAAAGGAGTTTCTTTGGTTTGTGATGGGTGGACAGATCCACAAAGAAGACCACTTATCAACTTCATGGTTGTAACATAGAGCTATCCTATGTTTATCAAAGCTGTTAACTGTGAAGGACAGTACAAGGATAAGTTCTTCATTTCTAATTTAATCAAAAAAGTTATCATGATGGTGGGGCCTTCAAACATCATCCAGGTCATTACTGATAATGCACCTGTTTGTAGAGTTACAAGTCTACTTGTAGAGCAAGCCCATCCTCATATTTTTTGGACACCATGTGTTGTGCATACACTTAATCTTGCCTTGAAGAACATTTGTGCAGCTAAGAATACCGAGACAAACGAAATGACCTACAATGAATGTCATTGGATCACAGTGATTGCTGGAGATACAGTTATAATTAGGAATTTTATTATGAATCACTCCATGAGACTCTCTATGTTCAATGATTTCTCTAATTTGAAGATGCTTGCAGTTGCTGAAACTCGGTTTGCCTCAGTTATTGTGATGTTGAGAAGATTCAAAAAAAATAAAAAATGCTCTTCAAGCTATGGTGATCAGTGACAAATAGTCCTGTTATAGGGAAGATGATGTTGGAAAGGCTAAGTATGTAAAGGAGAAGCTTTCAGATGATTTATGGTGAGATGAGATTGAATATATCTTAAATTTCACAGATCCAATTTATGAGATGTTGAGAGTAGCTGATACGGATAAGTCTTGTTTACATCTCATTTATGAGATGTGGGATTCAATGCTAACCAAAGTAAAAGAAATTATATATAGACATGAGAGGAAGGCACTTCATGAAAACTCAAGCTTTTGGGATGTTATTTATGCTATTCTAGAAGATAGGTGGAGCAAAAGTAATACACCTTTACATTGCTTGGCTCACTCACTAAATCCCAGGTAAATTTCAACATTTTTTCATTATTAATTCACAATTTGTTGTTTACTAATTTTAACATTTTTTCATTATTTGCTTTTAATGTTATTTGAAGATATTCAAAGAATGGCTTCAAGAGGATCCTCAAAGAATTTCTCCACATAAAGATTTAGAAATTTCAAATATGAGGAAGACATGTTTAAAGTGTTATTTTTCTAATGAGGAGGAGAGAAGTGTCAATATTGTGCTTGCTAAATTTTTTGGTTATTTAGAGGACTTTGGTGACCAAGAGTCATTGCGTGATAGGTGGAGAATTGATCCAAAAATGTGGTGGATTATACATGGAGCTTCAGTACCTCTACTTTAAACAATTGCCATAAAATTACTTGGCCAAGTTTCATCCTCATCTTGTTGTGAAAAAAATTGGAGCACATACTCGTTCATCCAATCAATGAAGAGAAATAAAATTACTCCACAACGGGCTGAAGATTTAGTTTATATGCATACAAACCTTCGGCTTCTCTCAAGGAAAACTCTAACTTATATGGAAGGAGACAACAAGATGTGGGATGTTGCTGGAGATGGATTTGAATCTTTTGAGGATATGGGAATATTAGAAATTGCTAATCTTTCACTTGATGAGCCTGAATTGGAAGCTATGATATTTATTGAAGATGATATAGAAGTTCAAAGAAACCACTGAAGAAGCTAATCCTATCATTCCTTCTATTGAATAGTTGAAACTTCATGTGCTAGACAATTTATGCTTTTATTTTTGTTGTTGTACTAGACATTTAAATACTTAATGCTTACTTTTATTTTGATATTATAAGATACAATGCTACAAATGATGTTACTTTCATTTTTTTTGTCATTTCAAATATTACGCTTTGATTACTTTCTTTATTTTTATGTATGATTTATATATTATAATGTCGTATCCAAGCCATACTCATATCCTGTATTTTTAATAATTGACGTGTCCCGTATCCGTATCGTGACGTATCCGTGTCGTGAGGTATCCGTGTCGTCGTATTCGTATCGGTGCAACATAGGTGATAGCAGAAGCCCTTCAATTTTCAAACCAAATAGACTTGAGTCATGGAGCATGGGTATTCTCATAAAACACAAAGCATAGGTAAGATACAATAAATTCACACCAATACAAAAATATATCAATTTTTGAGAAAAAAAGGCTACAAAATTAGAATGAGTTGCACATAGCAAGTATAAGAAGAAAAGAGAATAATCTTTTCTTCTCAAGAAGGTTTATCAGTTATCACATTTGATAGAGTCTCAACATGAGAAAGCCACGAGGACTAATCATATCACCTTTAACTGAATAATATTGTACTAAACATGGGAAATAAAATCAAAGGTCATTATTAGATAGAGGAAGACATTCAACGGCACTGTTATAATAAGCTGCATATAAGTTTAGTGAATAAATGAAAGTAGTTCATTTCAGTTGTATCCGGACTTACTTGAATGCATCATCAGGAGCACCAGCAGAAACAGAAGTGGATATGTAACACTTAAATAATCGGACTCCACCAACTACTGGTGCAGTTGTACCCTGTACACATGAGTATGAACCAAGGGGAGATGAACAATTTCTGCAAGAAAATTCAACGCATTCTACATCATTTGAAAGATTGGCAGGAGTAACCATAAAACCACTTCCATAAACTTTTAAAGATTGTGGGTCATTGCATGCCGCTATTGAGGCTTCATATTCAGTTCCACCAGCATGGTCAAATGCTTGTACTTTCTCAGCGATGCAACAATGGAAGCCACATTTTGAAGTCCTTTCAACTATAGACTCTGACAATGATTCCTCATTATTTAGTGAGAAATTATTAAGATTAGCCTTCAGATAATCCATGTTGATATCATTTTGTGTTCCAACCAAACCAAGCTGATTACTATTAGAAGATGGATCCACTTCACGGGCACTAGTGTCTGACCATGCTCGTGATGAAACAAAATCACAACGTATAGAACTATTATCATTAGATTCAGAAGATTTCATTCCAAGATCTGAAACTATTCTTTCCAAAACGGCACCTATGCAAATTGGTGTAATAAAGTGATCAGTTAATCATCCCATTACCAGCATTCTGGTAATGGTTTTCATTAGCAAAGTTCATCAATTATCATAAACTCATATATCCTATTAGAAGATACATGAATTTCCATCAAAGGATTAAATGAATACCTTCAAGATCACGCTCGCAGACAGCAACTGAAGCTCTATCTAACAGACACGTTCCCTCTTTACAATCAAAAGTATCCAAGTATTTAGACACCAACATTTCACTTACCCTTCCAAATGAACAACATCCCCCAAACCAATTATCAGCTATCTCTTGCCAATTCATTGATGGTATTTCTACAAATTTTCTTCAAAGATAAAGATTGCATGGTTAAAAAGAGAGTAAACATTCAGCTATCTAAATACAAAGAACTTCCAAAATGCACTGAGAGCATCTAAATGTCACAAATTCAACAAATAAAGAATGCTAAACACACTGCAAAAGAGAAAAGGATCAAAATGATCCCTCGACTCTTTATGAAAGATCAAAATAGTCCCCAACTATATTAAATGACCATTTTGATCCCTCAACTCTTTAAAGAAGAACCATAAAAGTCCTACTATGGGACTGTTTTGGTTCTTAATAAAGAGTCAATGAATCATTTTGCATTGCAAAACAAGAACCAAGTTTGATGGGTAGATGATTAGAAAAAAAAATTGGAATACTGATGGTTAGAGATTCATGGTTAAACGTCTTCAATATGATATAAATTCCTTGGCTAAATGATTACGTTACTGGATTACAAGAGAATTTCGTGGTAATTTAATGATTTTCCCTGATAATTAATTTCCTGATTGCAGGCTTTCTTCATCACACAATACTATTATTACCTGAGAGGTTGCCTTGTTAACTTGGCTGAGCAGGACTTGCAGAAAATATTCACCCCTTCGGAAGAAAATTTCTCTATATCTGAATCACTAAAATAAAATTAGAGGTAGAGAAGAAAAGCAAATAATTTGAAAAGCCAACGCTGAATGCAGACAAGTCAACTGGTGAACTCATTTGTCATTTGTGGACATAAAGCATCACGAATTAGATTACAGCTGAACACTTCAGTTTGGATTTTGAACAATTTTTAAGTAGAATCATTACCACCACCATTGCGGACGTTTCATGAATAAATAGCATGAACATGGGAACAAAAAGGTAATTCTTAGCTAAAATGTCTTTTTAACCATATGAGCTCACCTAACAGTATCAAACTTTCTGAGTGAATGCTGGCATTGATCTACTGCCAAAGCACTCAAAACATTAGAATTATCAAAACATCACTATCGGATCTTGCATGCTACCAGTAGAGGGGTTAATCTTATAAAACTGTTTGTCCTAATTTTGCTTCTTTTGTTCTACGTTTTGCAGCAAATTCCTGTCTTTTGTGTTCACATTAATACCTCTAATATGTATCACCCAGTACACTAATTTGATTTTAATATGAAAAAGCTACAGTAGTTCACAAGCACCTAAACTAAGGTATCTAAGTATTGCACATTACTTACAAAAATATTTTGAACAGCAAAAATAGAGTTAATTGATGGAAGCATGAAAATAACTTACTATTTGCGTGATGATCAAGGATGGATTTATGAAAGAATTTCAACAAAGAAGCACTTCAAGAATATAGACATGAATGAATACTTTTAAATTTCACACAAGTTCACAAATGGTTGATTAGAATCTTACTTCGCTGATTTTAAATGCTTACGCCTTTCAAGATGGAAGTTTCAATAATTAGCATATTTAAACCAATGCTATCTGATCCTTTCCACAAATGCAAATATAAGATTCCTTGATACATAGAATACGAACATCAACTTCACCAGGTTCAACTATAGAATATATATCTATACTACAACCTTATCTTATACCGTGCATGCATGATATGCATGTATCCTAATTTGGTTTTAAATAGAGCTTGGGCTACGCTATTGAGCTTGGAAATCAGTTCTAGCTAACTTGAAAAAAATTTGAGACAAAACAAAATTGATTAATTTTAACTCGAGTTCGAGTTGGGTCAAACTTCAAATTCTTTTTACCATGAATCAAGGCTAGCACAACCAATTTGGACCCACTGGCACATCTATGTTAGTCTCAGCCTTAAAAGGATTATTTTGACAAATAGAGATGAGTAGGTGATTTACTAGGGATTATTATGATTTATCTCCTTCTGACACTCAACTGTTCTTTTTTCATCATCATTATTTCAGAAATTAGAAAAAATGACAAATTTAAAAAAATGATCCCATATATAGGCTTTAGTGACTCTTTCTTTTTTTATTTAGAAAAAAAGATAGTTTAGTTGAAGAAATCATATCATATATGGTAATTGCTACATTGACTTGTGGCATGAATCTTGGGTTTGTGAACTTCGTATTGTCGAACCCTCTCCATGATATACCAATTAAAAAAGTGAAACTTGGATGTAATTAAGTCAATGAATTAATTGTATAAAAATTATTATAGAATAATAAAAAATATTTTAATATCCATTCAACCCATTAACTAAATCAACAGAACCGGCCAAATGCATTGCTCTAATTGATTTACCTATAGGTTTGGTTGTAACAAAACATGAACCAAGCTACAACAACAACAACAACAACATCAAGCCTTTATCCCACTACGTGGGGTCAGCTATATGAATCCCTTTTCTCCATTGTGTCCTGTTAAAAGTCAAATTCTCGTTTAAATCTAATAAAGAAAGATCATTTCTAATATTTTCTAACCAAGTCTTTTTAGGTCTACCTCTACCTTTCTTAACATAAGACAAATCTAATACCTCTACTTTCCTAACCGGATCATTAGGAGGTCGCCATTTTATGTAACCAAACCATCTAAGGCGACTCTCTCTAATCTTATCTTCCACTAGAGCTACTCCAACCTTTTCACGTATATGCTAATTCCATATCCTATCTCTAAGGGTAAAGCAACTCATCCACCTGAGCATCCTCATCTCTGCAACATTTAACTTAGTATTATTCTTCTCTTTTAAAAATAAAATCGAAGAGTGGAAAAACAAAACCTGCTAGATGAACTAACAATATAAGAACCAAAACCAAATAGGAGTTTTATCTAACCAAATGAATGCCCTCGACGGTTTCCATTTAAAACTGTTCATAAATAATGCAAAAAGAAATGTCCTGCTTAACATGTCAGTCAACTTTTGCTAAGATTATGGGATATAAGTTGAATGTCTACAACTCGTAAATTCCTAGTTGTCAAGCCATTCAAGATATTTATAAAAATATTCACTTATCACAACAACTGGTACTAAACTGTATAGTTAAATAAAAGAAATATCTCAAACCTAAGAAAAGTGATAGAATACTAAATCAATAACTGATGTAGTCAATTAAAAGCATGATCTTGGAACATGTAAATTATGTATGCAAAAGTGGTGAACTTATTGCATTCAATTAGAAAAACACTTCTAGAAGCCAGAATTACAATCATGACTACTTAAGTATATAACCGCAGTTAATTATCTGTTAAACAATTTTAGTAGTCATTCTTAAAAATCTCTCTCTTAATATCAGATAACTTCACAATATTAGTAATAAGACCTCAAATTCAACATAGCGATTTCGAGATAGATCCTTTGAGAGTTCTAAATCAACAATTCTTCCCAATGATTCGCATTTAGATTCTAACTTGGACACCAATTATTTTTAATTGTTATATTTGATTGTAAGATTGAGCACCTTTCGCCCAACTTGAAGATGAAGTGGTTGAGACCAGCAACTCGCCCGATGAGTTGTTGGACATCCTTGGGAGTTCACAGAGATGGCATCTGCAAAATCATCTTCACCTTGTCTAGGTTGACTTTAATACCCTCAGGTGTAATGAAAAACCTGAGGAACTTGCCTGCAACAATGGTATACTTTAAAAGATTCAATTGTGCATTGAACTTTTTTAGCATGGCAAACATTTCTTTTAGATTCAAAATGTGCTGCTTCATGACTTACTCTTAACCAATAGGACCATGTACAATTCAATATTTTTGCCCTTCTACTCGCTAAAGGCTTGATCCATCATCATTTGACAGGTAGCCCCTATATTCTTTGGTTTAAATCCATGACCTTGTAGCAGTATAAGCCTTCTCATGTAATGAAGGACATCTTCTCACGATCACCTGAGTGCATTTTGATATGATGGTAATCTAAGAAAGCATCCAGGAAACTCATCACTGAGAATCCGACTATCAAGACTACCAGTTAATTGATTCTTTGAAGATGGTACCAACCTTTTGGACAAGTCAAGTTAAGGTTCATGAAGTTAAACGAGCTCGCTTCAACGTTCTTGACTAAATGGTGCGCCTATTCTCGCATCCTTTTTGGCATTTCCAACCCTGTTCCTTGTTCGACCTCCAGATGTAACACCTCTTATAGGGAAGTTGCCACCTTCCTTGCAGGCTTCAAATAGCATGCACGTGATTAATTGAGGTCGACCCTCACCCTAATCTCATTGCCTCATGTCATGAACTTGATTGTTGCATTGCAAGTTGAAACAATCACCCTGAACTTATTCAGGAGAGGCCGCCCGAAGATGGCATTGTAGGTGGCTGGCACATCCAAGATTATAAAATTCGCCATGGTGGTGCATTGATGGTCAACCTCACCCCAGGTAACAGGCAAGGCAATCATGCCTTCAGTGTCCTTGTGCTCACTGGAGCATCCATAAAGAGGACCTAAAGTGAGGGTGAGCTGAGAGACAAACATATTCATTTTTTCAAAAATAGATTTAATGATAATATTAACATAACTTCCTGTGTCAATAAGAATGTTGTTGATCTGGTAGTTGGCAATTAAATGGTGACAACCACTGCATCATCGAAATGATTCCCGCTAGAGGGCTTGTCAGCTTCACAGAAAGTGATTAAGGTGACATTAGCTGCTCATGGGGAGTCGAGCCAACTAAAGCTCAACTCAATAATGAGCTCATGAACCGAGCTTAACCGGCCATGAGCTCGAGTCTGAGCTTAATAAGACTCAACTAGCAAGCTCACGATGATGTAGCTGCTAGGATTTTTTCCTCAATTGAGAATGCTAGCATCTAGAAAAGTTCATATCTTTAAAAAAAACTGCCTTTATATTAATAAGGCTACAGGTTGCAATGATTCCTAGAAAAAAAAAGTAGATGAACGCATCACGGTCACGCCTTCTTACTCTACAGCGATTTCACGTCGACACCTTCCTGCCTTTTGTTGTGATCTCATGAACCAGCTCACAAGCTTGCTTTAATTGTCATGAGTCGAGCTCGAGCTCACCTTTCACCTCGACTCAAATTTGAGCTTGCGACTTGACCAACAATTCGTGCTCAAGTTAAGCATAGCTCAAACTTGACTCAGCTTGAATTGGCCAATGAAGTGATTGTCGAGTTAACTTCACCCCGTCCTCGACCTTTTGGAGTTGGTTACTACAGAGGATTCAACTCATTTACTACCTAAGATGACAAGCACAACTCTGGCAATGCGGATTGAGCAAACAGGTATAGGTTTATGCTTGTTACTCTCCATGGGAGCATTCCCTAGGTGCTAACCAGGGCCAACAAGTACAAACTCTTACAGTTTTCCATCTTTAATGAGGACCTTGACAAGCCCGTGAAGGTGTCGTCATTTCTCAACTTCATGGCCATGATCTTTATGGAAGACACAATTACTTGAGGTATCCTTTGTGATATCCCAGGATCTAAATTGGAAGAATTATGTTTTTAATCTGTTAATCTTTTAATAAACAACAACCAGAGCTATTTAATATCATCTATCAGAAATAAACAATGGAAATAATTCTAAATTCAAAACATCAATATACATATATGTATTCATTCCCAAAAATCATATACATTACTCAAGATCTACACAATCAAAGCATAACTATTCTGTCCTGAGTACAAAAAATAGCTAAAACAAAAAAAAAACAGAACCTGAAGAATCCTGACTAG
Organism: Dendrobium chrysotoxum; assembly: GCA_019925795.1. NCBI lineage: Eukaryota > Viridiplantae > Streptophyta > Magnoliopsida > Asparagales > Orchidaceae > Dendrobium > Dendrobium chrysotoxum. Next base: position 93,039 of record JAGFBR010000740.1, read on the forward strand.
CCTCACACTCTTATTCCCCTACCCTGACCTGAAATCATTTAACCACATATAATGAGCTTAAAAAGCCCAGCAGGTTACCAAAACCTACAACTGAAATCAAAGCACGACAAAGAAGCAATATGCATGTCAACAGTCAAATCTTAGCAGTTATATTCATATGATCATTGAATTAGTGTAGAAACAGTAAAATTCACATGCAGCAGTAGTACAATCTGTAAATAGTAAAACACTAAGGTACGGAAGCCAGTAAAACAGATGAACCAGTATAAGTGTCAAATTTATAAATCAATCGTTGTATCCGTAATACCAATCAGTAAAGAAATCGGATAAAACATCGAATCAAAATATCAGTAAAGACAGTTGAAATCAAATCAATGTAGCAAAATTATATAGGAGTGTTCACATGCTATCCAGTTATTATATAGCAGTATTTAAATCAATATCTCAATCTAAAGCTTATTATCTGAATCACATGCTTAATAAATTCTATATATCATGTGCTCAGTATATCACGTGCTCAGTATCAATACAGTGAATCAATAGTATCAAAATCAGTATCTATATCAATAGTAATAGATCAATAAAATAATGCAATAATAATAAATATAAGCAATACTAATAAAATCGTACAATAATAAAAAAAATGCCTCAAAAACATACATTTTAATAGTCACACTAAACAAGTAAGAAGTCCTGGCTATCATGGTGTTTTTCAGTATTGTATCAGTAAACCGTTGGCTCAGTAAACAGAGTCGTCGCTCTTTGCCCGTTGGCACGGTAATCATCTCCTTATAACTCCCAATCAGTATCACGTGAATCAGTAGATGATAACATCAAACCACAGTATTTAAAGGAAAGCCCGTCGGCCCACCATCCTGTACAGGTCAATCAGTCTCCAACCAACGGGTCAACCAGTCTTTACTTGTCTTTTACACACACAGTAGTATCACAGTATAATAACAGTAATTTTAATCATATATACACATTCATTTTCAATGCATTGCAACCAATAAAACCTAATTGAGCTTAATTTAGAAAATGCCCAAAATGTCCTAACAGTTGACAACAAAAATTTATATTTTTAGAAAATTACCAAATTACCAGAGATTATGTAAAACGATATTTTAAGACTTTTATTGTACTACACACTATTTTTGGAGATCAAAATAAATTTCGGGGTAGACAAAAATCGTTGTATTTTCAAAACTACCAGGTAAAAATTCTCAAATAAATACTCAAAATGCTCATAATCATGATCTATATAACATACAAAAAGTTATGCGGTAAAAGTTTTGCCAATACAAAGTTATGCACGTTTTTTCGTAACGGAAACACAAATTTGAACAGAAAAATATCAAAAATATAAAATCTTTGAAATCAAAAATAGGGTATGGATTCCCTTACAATGAGACGAGCAAATCTCTCAACTGGCACGCCTAACGAAATTGCTCCGTGGCCTCTGAATCACATGCTCAATAAATTTTGTATATCACGTGCTCAGTATATCACATGCTCAGTATCAATACAGTGAATCAATAATATTAAAATCAGTATCTATATCAGTACTAGTAAATTAATAAAATAATGCAATAATAATAAATCTATGCAATACTAATAAAATCGTACAATAATAAGAAAAATGCCTCAAAAATATGCATTTTAATAGTCACACTAAACAAGTAAGAAGTCCTGGCTATCACGGTGTTTTCAGTATTGTATCAGTAAATCATTGGCTCAATAAATAGAGTCGTCACTCTTTGCCCGTCGGCACAGTAATCATCTCCTTATAACTCTTAATCAGTATCACGTGAATCAGTAGAAGATAACATTAAACCACAGTATTTAAAGGAAAGCCCGTCGGCCCACCATCCTGTACAGGTCAATCAGTCTCCAACCAACGGGTCAACCAGTCTTTACTTGTTTTTTACACACACAGTAGTATCACAGTATAATAATAGTAATTTTAATCATATATACACATTCATTTTCAATGCATTGCAACCAATAAAACCTAATTGAGCTTAATTTAGAAAATGCCCAAAATGTCCTAACGGTAGACAACAAAAATTCATATTTTTAGAAAATTATCAAATTACCATGGATTATGTAAAATGATATTTTAAGACTTTTATTGTACTACACCACTATTTTTGGAGGTCAAAATAAATTTCGGGGTAGACAAAAATCACTATATTTTCAAAACTATCCTGTGAAAAATCTTAAATAAATATTCAAAATGCCTATAATCATGATCTCTATAACATACAAAAAAGTTACGCGGTGAAAGTTTTGCCAATACAAAGTTATGCATGTTTTTCCGTAACGGAAACACAAATTTGAACAGAAAAATATCAAAAATACAAAATCTTTGAAATCAGAAATAGGGTATGGATTCCTTACAATGAGACGAGCAAATCTCTCAACTGGCGCGACTAACGAAACACAAGTAATGGAGGATGCGCAGAGTAAGTCAGCTGGGAGCAAAGAAGAAGAGGGAGATAAGCATTTGCAGATATTTCACAAGCTGAAGCCTCCGTTGTTCAAAGGAGCTGTAGGACCTCAAGCTGCAGAAGACTGGTTGCTGAGGATAGAGAAAATTTTTTACACCATGCAATGTCCAAAGAGCCAGAATGTGCCATTGGTTGTGTTCCTCTTTGAAGGAGAGGCTGAGAGATTGTGGGTTGGCCAACAGAGAGAAATTTCAAGGGAAGACAAATGCTGAGATCACTTGGGATGAGTTCACTACAGTGTTCAAGATGTGGTTTGTACCTCCGTCAGCCCGACGACATATGCAGGAAGCTTTCATTAAGCTGGAGCAAGGATGCAAGACAGTGATGCAGTATGAGACCGAGTTTACTGCTCTTGCTAGGTATGCTCTTCACTTGATCCCTACCGTTGAAGAAAAGTGCTACATATTTCTACAAGGATTAAACAGGGAGCTCAGACACCCGTTTGTACCTCTACGGATTCAAGAGTTTTTTGAGTTGGTGGAGCGGGCCAGACTGATAGAGAATGATTTGGCAGCACCAGCATCCAGATATGAGGTGGGCTCTAGATATGATGTCAGGAGGAGGAGTAGAGATGAACCAAGCAGAGAGAGAGATGGTGACAAGAAAAGCAGGTATAGTGATTCAAGGGGATCTGCATCAGTAGCATCTTCTGGCAGCTACAGCGAGTGCATTCATTGTGGTCGACAACATGCAAGCCAGTGCTACTTGTTGACGGGGCGATGTTTTCGCTGTGGACAACAGGAACTTAAGGTAGTAGACTGTCCTCAGAGGGGATTTGGAGGAAGTGCTGATTCTGGAGCAAGACAGTCCAAACATACTACAGGACAGAGGACTGTCGGGTCAAGAGCATATGGTGAAAGATCAACAAACAGGGCGGATGATAGAGCTACTAGTGGTAGTCAAAGGGAGACTGTTGCACCACGACCTACTGCACCTATTCCAATGATGCCACGTGTGTACAACTTACAGTATCTGGAAGATCAACAACCTGAAAACTCTACTTGTAAGAAATTTATTTGAATGATTGAATGACATAGCATATCATGCATAGTTGAATGACATGTGATAGAATTAACTGCATGATTGTATGATTTTGATGAGTTGATTTAGATTTCATTTGAGTTTTGATTATATGAATTTGATTTATATTGATTTTATGCCCGAATCCTTTAGGGAAATGTCGGGGACGACATTTTCTTAAGGTGGGTAGATTGTAATAAACCGTATTTCGATTTTTATTAATTTTTTTTCTGGAGTCATTATAACTCAAAATCGTAATCTGTCTTCGCCATAGTATTTTGATTGTAATATTTTACTTGCACGAATTTTTTCGTAATTTTTGAGCACCGGTAAAAATCCTTAAGGAATTTGTATCTGTCGGTACAAGTGAGAATTTCGGGATTGTCAAGTGTCCAACTTGCAAACTGATTTCACAGATATTTTTTAAATAAAATGATTTATTTTATGAATATTTTTCTGTAATTTTTTTAAGTCCTAAAATGATTTATTTGAATTTTCTACTAAAAGGAATTTATTAAATTAATTATATTAATATTATTATAATATTATTTTATTATAAATATCTAATGGCACTTATTTAATCTTCTTTTCTCATTTGAGTTCGGATAACAGAGAGATGGTTTAGAGAAAAATGAGAGAAAAGGATAGAGAGAGAAAAAGAAAACTTAGTTGCAAATCGATTTCACAGATATTTTTTAAATAAAATAATTTATTTTATGGATATTTTTCTATAATTTTTTAAAGTCCTAAAATGATTTATTTGAATTTTTTACTAAAAGGAATTTATTAAATTAATTATATTAATATATTTAACATAGTCCTAAAATGATTTATTGGAATTTTCTACTAAAAAATTAACAAAAATTAACAGTAGCCAACTACATTATACTTTCTGATGACACTGGAGCTACACTGTATTGCTCATTTGGTACATTTGACTCTGGATGATCCATTTAACTTTTCACTTGCACAATTTAGTATGATCTGAATAATATACACATGTAATTATGTATGCAAAATAATACACCTTATACTACCCATTATATCCAATTCTCAATCAAATCCTATAGCTCTGGTAACAATCAATTCTTCTACCAACTATGCTCTGATACCAATTGTGATATTCCAGTATCTAAATTGGAAGAATTATGCTTTTAATATGTTAATCTTTTAATAAACAACAACCAGGGCTATCTAATATCATCTATCAGAAATAAACAACGAAAATAATTCTAAATTCAAAACATCAATATACACATCTGTATTCATTCCCAAAAATCATATATACTACTCAGGATCTACACAATCAAAACATAACTATTCTGTCCTGAGTATAAAAAATAGCTAAAATAAAAAAATAGAACCTGAAGAATCCTGACCAGCCTCACACTCTTGCTCCCCTGCCCTGACCTGAAATCATTTAACCACATATAATAAGCTTAAAAAGCCCAGCAGGTCACCAAAACCTACAACTGAAATCAAAGCACGGCAAAGGAGCAATATGTATGTCAACAGTCAAATCGTAGCAGTTACATTCATATGATTATTGAATTAGTGCAGAAACAGTAAAATTCACATGCAACAGTAGTACAATCTGTAAATAGTAAAACACTAAGGTACGGAGGCCAGTAAAACAGATAAACCAGTATAAGTAATCCTTTATGTACACATTTGCCTTCATAAGTGGAGAGTGCTTCAAGAATTCTTTGTTCTAGATGGCATTTACGGGCTCAGCTAATAATACTCGTAAGGGAATGATAGCGTGATGATTGGGAATAGGGATGCGTACCTTCTGCATGAAAATGTCAAATAATACTTGGTGCTTCTCCCATTTTTAATGCCAATGATCAAACTATCCCAAGCAGCTTCGCCAATAGAGCTTCCCTCTGATGGCCTAGAGAGCATTGATCACGCATCACGAGTGGTCATCTATCAACTCTATTAATCCTTAGGCGACTTCTCTCGCACTCTTGTCCATAGGGCAGGTTATTCCTTGTAACAAGCCCTCGGAGGAGAGTAAACAATAAGAATTCAACCATTTGATTGTACTCCTTGGCGTTGATATGACTGTTAGTGAGTTTGAACAACTCAACCAACCTCTTCGGCTAATACAGCCCCAATGCATAGCGAATGGACCTTCTCGCAAACCTTGGGTTAGAATAGAAATGTCAATATTTGACGCAACCCAAAAATTTCGAGTTCGGGTCAACCTGTTTGGAAAACGGTTTGGGTTCAGATTTCGTATTCAGACTCGTTTCCAATTTCGGGTCGGGTTCGCATCAACTTAAAAACCTGAAATCAACCTGAAACTGATCCGGATATGAATCGTACTCCGCTTGCCTTACGATCGATCGCTCGTCGCACTCGCCGCCCATCGTGCTAGCGCTCTCGCCCGCTAGCCTTGCACTTGCGCTAGCCTCGCGCTCGCGCTCATGGACCCCCTTAAGTCGCGCTCACCTTGCCCAATCGAGTTAGCGTGTCGGGTCGAGTTGACACAGGTTTAGGGCAGGTCAAGCTCGGGTTTGGATTTTGGACCCGTTTGTGTAATAATCGGTTCGGGTTCAAGTAGGATCAATTGAGGGTGGGTCAGTTTCAAGTTGGACTCAAACCCGACATGACAACTCATTTTGACACCCCTAGGTTAGAGCAGCCATGACAATAGCTGGATTTAAATCCTTTACTTCAAGTATCTCCAGTAGAAATCTCACGATGAAACTCCAAAATGACTCGCTTTGCTCCTGGAGCATCTTAAGGAGGGCTTGCAAGTTCTTTGAAGCCTCTATACACTAGCAAATTGTGTGATGAACATTTTTTTATATGAAAATGAGATGATAACTACTATGGGGAGCATATGATTAAAACATCAGAGCGCTAACTCTTTGAAGATAATTAGGAACAGTCGACATTTTAAAGTATCATCGACATCAAGCAGCGACATCATAGATTAAAAGTTTGCAACTTGGTCAGTAGGATCAATTCTTTACACATAAGACTCTAGGTTGGACATGTTAAATTCCGGAGGCAGTCTCGCCTTTGCTATCGCCCTGGAGAAATTACTAGTCAATTCAGGTTCCATCCTCCCTCCCCGAGGAGAGTTATACTCTTCATCATTGATGACGGTGCAAGTAGAATCCGCATTGGCGTCAAGGTAAGCACCAGGTCCCTAGTCTCCTACAACAAATAGCCGAGTCAGAAGACCCCTCTAGTGTACTTTCTCTTCGTGCATTCCTTGGTAACCCTCCCAACGCATCCTAGATCATCTTCAAGACTATTTCCTCCATTTCCATAAGGTTACGATGAGTAGCGTAGCTGGGAGCATCCATGTTCTCAAATGGTCCTGGGTTACATTGTTCTGGTGTGTCTATCTTCATGTAACTGACATACAACAATAACATCAAGCCTTTATCTTCTAGTCACTAAAATCAATATTTAAAATTACACAATTAGATATTTAAGCATTTTTAATTCTTGAGGCCAGGCGTTTTGAGGCTTAAGCCTCAAAATGTAGATACTCCAAGTTCCTTCTTTCCCACTTTCCTACTCTACATTTAATTTCTAAATAAAACGGTAATAATATAACAACAGCTTAAAATGCATATGTGTTGTCATCATTAAGGGGGTCTTCGTTTGAGTCATCATCATAACGAATAGCTTTCTCCCCTGCCTCATGACTTATAGAGTCCAATGTCTCTTAATATGTTTCTTCTTCATCAATTTCAGTCATCTTCATCTTTGCTAAATATCAATCATCAACATAAAGATGAGAGTAGTACTCTAAATTAAAGAAGCTTTAAAAAATTTAAATTTTTTATACATATTTTTTCATTCTTTTTGTAGACGGTATGTGAAAGATCGCTTTGAAACTATATCGTTCGCATGTTGCAGCCAAAGGAAGCCCTTCTTATTCTTAAAAGATATTAATTGCATGTCAGCATATACTCTTTTAAATAAATCAGTTATAAGTTTATCCATGCAATAGTATAATCTCAATTTTATCTCTAAATTTATTAACTTATTTTCACCATATTAAAATTGACAATTCAGATAGTAATTGTCTGTATGTAAATGATAATAAAATTGTAACCTCGACTTTTAATCAATAATATCTCAAATTTTTCTATAGATATCATCTTCTCCTCTTAAGTTGTGGACAATCATTTCCTTCACTTCATCTATTATATTATATATAAAACTCATTGCAAGCTTCTTCTCAGAATCTATCATCCTTAAAATTTGCATTAGTTGCATAGTTAATGTAATAGCATAAAGCACACTTTGTCAGAATCTGTCATTCAAAATAATCTTCCTATCTCGCTCATGCACAACTTAGCCATTGCATACAAATGAACATAGACTCTAAAGATTGCCTCACCTCCAACATGCATTACAAGGCTAAATAAACAATCACAAATCTTATTACTGCAAGCCTCAATTTTTCTTTCTATGAAAACTTTCTCATAAATGTCAAAATCCAAAAATGATTACATATAAATTTACTTATCTTTTTTACTTTAGTCAATACATTCTTATGTTGTGGTAACTCTCTAAGTTTTTCAAGGATCAGGTCTATGCAATATGCGGCATATCATGTCCGGTATAAGTGCTACCACTTTTCATAATTTTACACATGCTGCCCTATAAGCATTGGCATTATTTGTCATCACTTGAACTACCAATTACTCCCCAATCTCATCAACAATACCACCAAGTACTCTAAAAAGAAACTCAACCTACTTTACCTAATCAAATGACTCATTATACTTCAAGAACGTGTTGTCGTAAGGATTATTGATCAGTACATTAGTCAAACTTCTGTTCTTTATATAAAACCCTCCATCATACATGACAGTTACCCCTACATGGCTGCACATCCCCTTGATTTCCCAATGCCTTTTTCAATGTTTACCAACTTCTTCAAAACCCATGTGCTCAAATCATACATGAACAAGAGTTTTAACCTTCGCCTATAACCACCAATGGAACAAATCATATTGTAGTAAGCAGGGGAGGTTGCACCGTTAAAAAGAACATTATTATTTAAAAAAAACTGTCTATATCCATGCATACCCATGTTCGTACCTCCCTAGCAATTTTTTGAAAATAACTTCTATGATGTAAAAGGCTTATCTACCTATCTATCCTCCACCAATTTCATCATGTAATGATCCATGGGACCCCGTAGACCCCTAAAGGATATGGGTTGCAATGAGTATACAACTATAACTATCTGTGCAAGTACTCGTTCGCAGGTGTTTTGCAGGTCATGTTCGGGTCGAACAGAAGGACCTACTTTTCTCTCAGAACGATTCGTTCAAGGGACTCACTCGAGAGTTGAAAGAAGCTTAACACTAGAACACGATGGACTAGCACTGGCCACATCCTCCAGGTAATCATCCGCCCATCGGGCGAGGGAGACATAAGAAGTTCCTCTCTCAGCCAGACAAATTTTTATCCATCTAAGTCAAAATCAAGTCTCCCATGCAAATACATCAAACAGCAAGCGGCACACATCGTCTCTACAAAAATCTCTCTCACGTCAACCCTTTGACTGCATCGAGATGCTACTCGCCCCTCCACATGCCATTGCCAGCGGGGCGACTCCTCCAAATCATCATCAGACCTTACTCGGCTCGCCCATCTCAACAGCCATTCTACTCAGTACCAACATACGACTTACAATAAAAGACAAACGAGACAACTCTCATATCCAGGACATAATCTCTACATCCTTCTGAACCCTATAAGGGAGAGAAGGGATAACAGAAAAAAGGACTTTTCCTTCCAACATATACACAAGAATAGAGGACAATAGAGAGAAGAATGAGAGAGATCACACCTACACATAATCGAATCTAAGAAATATTATATCAATTTTCCTTTTCCGCTCAAGTTCAATAGTGCAAAGCTCTTGCATTGATCATTTTTGTATATTTGGCTTAGATAATAAAGATTTTATCTAAATCCATATCTCTTTCGAGTTCACCTTCCCTCTTCCTCTCTCATACTCAAACCTCATCACATTCTCCCCACATGCCCTCAGTTCACAGGTAACACAAAGTATGACCCGGTATCATCCACCTAACAAAACGGGATTCGACATTTTCTCAGATGCGGTGAGCATGGAGGATGTCAAAGGCAAGAAAACTGTTACCTACCAAGCAACCTGAAGCCTCACAGAATACAATGAACCATGAATACACCACTCGTTGTAGACTATAGGACACGGAGTAGCGTATTTTGAAGTCCATTCAAGATACCCTCACCGCCGCTAACCATCCATCGTGAACAGTCAACACGCAGGAAGGACCATCTAATACCGGCGCTCGTCGCAAGCCTCCGGAAGAAGCTCAGGCTTCATATCCAAGTGCCAAACTCACTTGACGAGAACTCAAGTCTGACAGCCAGAAGGACCAAAAAAAATCTAACCAAGGCTAACGAATACCTTTTGTAGACCAATCTCCAAAGCAAGAGTATCTTCTAAGTTCAAGGTGCCTCACCTTGAAGCTTATCGAGGCAAAACTGATCCTAAGGATCATGTGACAACTTTCGAGTATATGACTTCCCTCCTCGACATCAACGACACACTTCAGTCTCGTCTCTTCTTCACTACTCTGAAGAATTCAACGTTAAGGTGGTTCACTGGCCTACCTAGTGGGGTGATCACCTCCTTCATCGAGTTCAAGCGAAAGATCGTTGAGCAGTTCATTAGTGCCCATAAAACTCCCAAAAGCTCGCAAGTCTTGCTAAAGATAAGAAAGGAATCAAGAGAGTCGCTAAGAAGCTTTATACTACGATTCCAAAAAGAAAATGCTATACGTAAAAGACCTTGACCCAGTAGTCGATCAAGCAGCCCCGACCCAAAGGTTGATGAAGGTTCCTTCTGGCATGCACTAGGCCTACAGCAGCCGAAGACGCTGGCAGAATTATTAGAACTCGCTAATAGTCGCATCAATGCCGAAGAGCACAATCGAGTGACTGAATCCTCCTCGATCATTCCATGTTAAGATCTTGTCATACGGAAAAATCCCCCCCCCCCCCCCCCCAAGGGGAAACCAGAGAACAAATCCTGTTTCAAGAGAAGAAGAACCGAAGGTCAAGCCTCTGGCACAGCCAACAACACCTCAGTCCATGCAAAGCACCAACACAGCCGAGATTTCAAAGAGCAGAAGCACCACCGGTACAAAGAACCGCAAAAGTACGCAAAGAGGTCACCCACCAACCTCAGGAATATCCAACTTATACTCCTTATACTCCGTTGAGGGTATCCATGGCCAAGCTTGTCAAGTCATCCAAAATAAGGAGTTCTTCAAGCATCCGCCGCCTATGAAGTTTGATAGCGCCCGGGACACATCACAGTACTGTGCATTCTACAAGGATCATGGGCACAACATCGAGAAATGTCGACACCTGCATAACCTAATCGAAGAACTTATCAAGGCAAAGAAGCTTAAAGAGTTCATGCTTGCTAATCTGAAGAGACAGCCAGGAAAGGCCCCACTACAAGGCACTAACGAGCCAAGGATGGGTCGATCAATCTACATCGTGGGCGTAGTACGCACAATCGCAGGTGGCGATCGAAGAAACGCCCCTACACTTCGAAAGAAATCGTGAATCGCCAAAGTTAACACTGCATCATGCTCCCAATCCAATGATGACACGATAATCAACTTCAGCAGTAAAGATGGGCCAACTAGAGGTAACCCTCACAACGAAGCTATTGTCATTATAGCCCTGATCGCCAACTACCAGATCAGTAGCATTCTAAAAGACATGAGGAATTTAGTAAACAAAATCTTCAAGATAGTCTTCGACAAGATGAATATGCTCGCCTCTCAACTCATCCCTACTATGGACCCCTTTTTGTATTCTCAAGGGAACGCAGCGAAATCTAAGGAGTAATCTCCCTACCAGTCACTTGGGGTGAAAGAAATCATCAGTATATCGCCATGGAAAATTTTGTCATAATCAACACTCCTACTACTTACAATGTCATATTCGACAGACTACTACTGAACATTTTCAAAGCCGTGGTATCCATATACCACATCGCCATCAAGTTTCTGGCTAAAGTAAAATAAGTCACCATAAATATTGACCTAGCCCAGTCATGTGCCTGCTACCTACGAGCAATAGGTCAAGCTGATACCACTGAAGAAATTATGCTACTAGATACAAAACGAGATCTAAGTCTTGAAGCAACCAAAGAATCAAGGAAGAGCCTGCAACGGAAAACATACCAGGAATATCTCTCAGAATCAATACCTTTTTTAGTAGAGAGCATTGAGATGAATTGATACAGACTCTTCACAACAACCTCAAAGCGTTCGCATGGACAACCGCCGAAATTCCCAACATCGATGAAGAAACCATATGTCACCAACTAAACGTCCAAAGGGGCTCCCGCCCCACCAAGCACAAGATCAAGAAAACTACCGCTGCACTTGGCAAGCCTATCTGAGAAGAAGTAAAAAAAGTTACTCGCTGCAAACCTCATCAAGGAGGTCCAATACCCAGATTGGATCTCCAATGTTGTGAGGGTCCCAAAATCAACTGGCAAATCGAGAATGTGAGTAGATTTCACTAATCTGAACTCAATGTGCCCGAAGAACTGCTACCCGCTTCCAAGAATTGACGCCCTAGTCGAGTCCACGATAGGTTATCCCGTCATGAGCTTCTTAGATGCTTTCTCGGACTACTATTAGATCAAAATGCACTAGATGACTGCGAGAAAATTGCATTCATCACAATAGAAGGTCTGCACCACTACAAAGTTGTCTTTCGGGTTGAAAAACGCCGGAGCGACTCACCAAGGAATGATGGATATAGTTTTCAATGAGAAAAAAGCTAAAAACATTAAAGTCAACATGGACAATCTTCTCTTTAAAAGAAAATCTCCTAACCAGCACGTCAAAAATCTACAAGAGACCTTTCTTACTCTCAAAAAGTATAGCATGAGGCTCACTCCTCTGAATTGTACCTTTCAAGCAGAAGCGGGCAAATTCTTAGGGTTCCTTCTCACACCCGACGGAATCAAAGTCAACCCCGACAAGGTATAGGCCATACTCGACATGAAGGCGCTTAGAACCACCAAAGAAGTCCAACGGCTCACAAGCCGGATCTTTGAGCTCAACCATTTCATCTCTCGACTAGGAGAAAGATGCAACCTTTTCTGCAAAACTCTTAGGAGTGCAAAGAAATTCTCTCGGAGAAATGACTGCGAAACCGTTTTTTAGCAATTAAAGAGTTTCCTTGTGTCACCTCCGATCTTACAAAGCCCTCGATCAGGCAAAAATATGTTGCTATAACTCAGAGTCCCCGACGACGCTATCAATTCCGTACTCATCAGAGAAGAAGGAAAGAAACAATGGCATGTCCATTTCATCAGCCACACGCTAAGAGGAGCGGAACAAAAATACCCTATCATGAAAAGCTCGCATGGGCACTTGTAACTCAACCAGAAGATTGCGATCTAACTTTCAAGTCCATTCCATTCAAGTGGTAACCGACCACCCCCTCAAGGTCATTCTCGCTAAACATGATCACTCATGCCAGCTGCTTAAATGGTCAGTCGAACTCAGCGAATTCTCCATCACACATGCACCAAGGACGACAATAAAGGCCCACACACTTGTCGACTTCCTTATAGATTGCACCAATCAAAGTACGAACTCAAAAATGACCCTACCTCACTAGACACTATACATGGACGGTGTATCAGGCGAAGAAGGGTTTGGAGCAGGGGTCGTCTTAAAAAGTCCCATCGGAATTATCATCACTGAATATGTAAAGTTTGAATTCCAAGTTACCAAAAATCAAGCCAAGTACAAAACTTTACTCGCAGGCTTACAATTCGCTTCTAGATTAGGCGTCACCAACCTAGAAGGTCTATTTAAAATCCTAGCTCATGGTGAACCAGATTAACGGCGAATACGAGGTTAGAGATGAATTGCTCTCTAAATACTTGCTTAAACTCAAAACCAGAATTAGCAGACTAGAATATTTTGAAATCATCCAAATTCCTAGAGATCAGAGTCAGCTCGCTAACCTTCTTTCTAAGCAAGAAAGCTTTAGCGGACAACCGGTCGTACAGGTCTCCACACCTGCCATCATGGAAGAAGAAGTAGCGCAAGCAGAGGCGGAACACCCAACTCCACATCTCGCGAGTTGGATAGATCCTTACATCAAGTATCTTAAGAGTGGATCAATCGATCCCCAAATCAGCAACCCCTTGGCGATTCAAGATCAAGGCAATTAATTATCTGTTGCTAGCGATAACCAGCTGCGATCGCCCGAGCAGTGCAAGATCGTCCAATCTCCCTCTAAACCCAACGTGATAGAAAAAATTGGACTGCTCCTTGTGGCGAGTCAGGGCGCCCAGGCACTCAAGACCTACGTGAACGCCAAAGCCCCCACTGTGAAAGAAAGTCACATTTCTAACAAGATCCTCTCTTTATCCTCTGTGGAGGGACTAAGGATGGATTACATTTTGAATCTTGAGAATTTTATGAACTTGATTACTCTCGACAAACAAAATACACATAACTTATCTATTTATGGATCACTCGCCCTACGCTCAAGGAACTCGGGCTCAGGGAGAACCGGATCCCTCAAATATGTATGAACACACTTGTTTCTTTTGCAAGAAAAATATTCTTCATCAATGTGTCCTTGAACAAAGCTCACAGAAATTATTTGTGCATCCTTAAGAAGAAGGGTTAAGCCAAACAAATTGACAAAAGAGTTTCTGACAAATAGCAGGGATAAATGTGATTACCCAAGCAATGCAGGGTCGTCCAATCCCCCTCTAAGTCCTAGTTGAAAGAAAAGATTGGACTACTACTGCGGTGAGCCTAGGCCCCCAAAAAACACTCAAGACCTGCACAAGCGCCAAAACCGCCAGCATGAAAGGAAGTCATCTTTCTAGCAAAATCCTTCACTAAATTCATGTCAAGCCCCCAGAGCAATAAATTTTTATCAAGCTCGCTCACAGAACAGACCATCGAATCGTAAACTTGGTCAAAGGCATATACATTCCTCAAATAGCATTCTTACAACAAGAAATAAAAAAATCAAAGGTATAACACCAATGACCAAAGACATGTCTCACATTATAAGCATTTACATCTATTCACATAAAGGATCTAACTTATTTTTTCAGTGCAATACATAATGACCGAGCAACTAGTTCCAACAAGTAGATTGAAATGGGCGAGAAACCTCCACCCTCATTTCACTATGTTTGATGAGAACTCCTCCAAAGCCCATATTCCCACTAGAAAAGAAGAGTCCAGACACTTTCATACAAAAGAGTACCCAGACTCGACCGAGAGAATCTAGCAAGACTACCCTTGCCTAAGACTCGACCCCCTCCATCTTCCTGGCGACAAAATCGGTCGAAAGCATACACTCAAACTCCAAATTCTAGCCGCCGAGACAAAACACAAGAGAAAAGAAAAGACAAAAGCAGTGTGTTGTTTCAATGCATCCACACTTGCTCCAATCTTTTCCCTTTCTCTTCCCAGAAAAATAGGACACCAAGCCCTACCCTATGTAAAAATTCATTCGCACCCAAAAACTATCATTAGAAAGGAAGACATATTTCTTTAATCTTCTCGTTCGCCTCCAACATCATAGGAAGAAACTCCACCGAGCTCACAGAAGTTCATTGTCACACCCCTCATCGAAAAATAAGCTCATCCCCAAAAGACTTGAACATCTTCATGACTCAAATGCACATTCTACAAGCTCATCCCTCTACTTATACGCGAAAAAAGCATGAAATGTCATAACTAACTGCCATAAAAGGGGACAATGATTCGTTAAATCAAAGAAAGATCTAAAAAAAGCTCATCGGTATAAATGCATTGCATGTCGCCCGAGGTAATCTAATACACCTTCTGAAATACTTAGTATCCTATATGGACAAGACAGGTGTCGCTCTGCTGAAGCTACAAGCCAATCATCTGCAGAAGATCAATAGCTAAACGCCTCAGCCACTATTGGTCGCTCCCCCCTTTTTCAATGAGCTCCGCATTGAGTAGAGTGCGAGTTCCCAACATGCAGCAAGTCTTGCGTGCCCTGGCATCATAGGCTACTACAGGCATAACATCATCATCCACAACCGAATGCCTCAGCCACTGTTGGCTGACACCCCCCTTTGCAACAAGCTCCGCAATGAGTAACACATGACTCCTCAACAATCGGCAAGTCTTACGTGCCCCGGCACCATAGGTGACTGCAGGTATAACACCAACATCCACAATTAAATGCCTCGGCCACTGTTGGTCGACTCCCCCCTTTGAGACAAGCTCCGCATTGAACAGCGCCTGAGTCCCTAACCAACTGCAAGTCTTATGTGCCCCAGCACAATAGGCGACTACAGGCATCATGCTACTGTGGGACACTCCTCCATTTTTGCGACAAGCTCCGCAAAAGCAGCACATGGCTCCCCCCTTCAGTCGGCAAGGCCTCGTGCCTTAGATAGTGGTGGCACCAAATGTCCCTAACAGGCAATTCCACGATAAAGGCAGGATGAATTCCCTCAGTCGGCACAAACTCAGAGTCCATCGCCGACAAACTCCACATGACCAACGACATACCCTCTCAATATGAGACGGGAATGTCACACTCGCAAAAGGAATGGTCGTAACCTCCAAAAGGGTCAATAAGCACGCGATTGGTATACATAAACTAATTAGCGTTGCCACTCATGTATGCAAAAGCAGAAGTCTGAATCAAAAATAATAATGATAATAAAGTATATGCACAAAAAAGAAGAAAATAACTTCTTCACATTTCTTTCGTTACATCAAGAATTACTATTACAAGAGGCTGATACAACACGCCTACTAGTCGCACTCGCACCCTCGCTCCTTTCCCCATTGTTCTTTTTGAAAACTCCCGAAAAAAGCAGGAAGGATCGCCAAACATTGGAGGAAGCTCACCTCTCACCACTAGCTTCTTAATACAATTAGTGATCCCGTCAAGATAACGATCACCCTGCATATTCTCAAGATCTCCATCATGAACAACACAGAGTGCCCCATCCAGACTTAAAGTTAATTCAATAATGGTCGCCTCAGCCTGCTCCTTGGCCTCGAAGGCCACAATATAATCTGCAGCAGCAGCCTTTGCTCGGTACTTTGCCTCTGCGGCCGACGCAGCTTCAGCTCTCACCGACTCCAGCTCAAACTTATGTTGCTCCTGCGTCTGGGCGATCTCTCTCTCTCCAGTCGGTTCACCCTATTCACCGTCTCCCGATGGACTCTTTTCTCCCATGAAAGAGTGAACTCGGCATACTTCTTTGTCACCTCCAATCGCCCAAGCTTGGAGACCAGCCCCAAATGGCAATTGCCCATAAGATAAACTTTATGCCAAATATCCGCCAGTGAGTTCATAAACGAACAGACCAGGCTGCACGGATCCAACTCTGAATATACTATTCTAGCAAGGGAGTATAGATGATGCGACCATTATCAAAATATCAACTCGACACCGGTTCAGCACCGTGATTCTCGCCCTCCGAGTCTCCCCTCTGGTCAGAGAGCGGTAGCTCAGCTCCACCAAATGGTGAGTAACCTCGGAAGTCATCAAAGGCTTCAGCGCCTTCAACCGACTCTTTTCCTCTGCCAAGATCTGTAGCAACCATCTCCTCCTCCCTCATGGATAGATCAACAGGCAATGCCTCCTCTCTGGATGACTCCACAACATCCTCCCCTATTGAAGATACGGTAGGATCACTATAATAACCCACATTTTGATCTAGGAAAATATTTTTTTTGCAGTCATTATAACTCCAAATCGCAAACTATCTTCACTATAGTATTGATATTGCAGCATTTTACCTGCACGAATTTTTTCGTAATTTATTGACACTTGTGAAAATCCTTAAGAAATTGGCACCTGTCGATACAATTGAGAATTTTGGGACCGTTAAGTATCCGTTTCGCAAACCAATTTCACCAATATTTTCTAAATAAAATGATTTATTTTATAAATATTTTTCTGTAATTTTTTAAATCCTAAAATGATTGATTTGAATTTTATACTAAAGAATTGATTAAATTAAATATTATATTAATATTTTATTCAAAATATTTTAAAGCCTTATCATATATTATTAAATCTTTTTTCCCCTTAATGCATTTCGGCAGCAGAGGCTTGTAAGAGGATTTTGAGAGAAAATGTGAAGAGGGAGAAAGAAAAAGCTCGGATTTGGAGGTCGCGGAGCGATTTTTGTCCGTCGATATTGTTGGGAGGTTTACTCGTCTCGCTATAAAGAACATTTACCCTATTTTTTATTTCAAAGATTTTATGTTTTTTATATTTTTTTGATCAAATTTGTGTTTTCGTTACTGAAAAATGAGAATAATTTTGTATTAATAAAACTTTTATCACGTAACTTTTTATATGTTATAGAGATTGAGATTATGAACTTTATAAGTATTTATTTAAGATTTTTCACCATGTGATTTTGAAACTACAGCAATATTTATCTACTCAGAAATTTATTTTGACGTCTAAAAATAGTGATTTAGTTCAACTAAAACTTTATAATGTTATTTTATACAATATCTGGTAATTTGGTTAAATTCTAAAAATGTGAATTTTTGCTCAGTATGATTTTTGTTATCTGCCATTAGGACATTTTGGCATTTTATGAATTAAGCTCAATTGTGCATTATTTGCTGCAATATATTAGAAATGAATGTGGATATGCGATTAAGATTATTGTTATAGTATTGTGCTAATAATGTGTGTGTAAAAGACAAGTAAAGGCTGATTGACCCGTTGGTTGGAGACTGATTGACCTGTACAGGATGTTGGGCCGACGGGCTTTTCTTTAAATACTGTGATTTGGTGTTATCCTCTATTGATTCACGTGATACTAATTGGGAGTTATAAGGAGATGATTACTATGTCAACGGGCAAAGAGTGACGACTCTGTTTATTGAGCCAACGGTTTACTGATACTGATATAACATAGAAAAATACTGTGATAACCAAGACTTCTTACTTGTTTAGTGTGATTACTAAAATGCATGTTCTTGATGCATTGTTCTTATTACTGTACGAATTTATTGTTGCTACACGAATTTACTGTTATTGTATTATTCTACTGCTCATGCCACCAGATTGTTATTGTTACAGATTTAGATACTAATACTAAGTATGCGATATACTGAGAACGTAATATAGAATAATTGTATAGCATGTGTACATTCTGATATAATTTTACTGCATTGATTCGATTTCAACAGTCTTTACCGATGTTTTGATTTAATGCTTTATACGATTTCTGTACTGGTTGATATTACGAATACGACGATTGTTTTATAGATTTAACACTCGTACTAGTTTACTGTTTTACTAGCTTTTGTACTGTAGTGTTTTACTGTTTATAACTACTACTGTATGTGAATTTTATTATTTCTGCACTAATTCAATGACATATGAATGTAACTGTCATGATTTAACTGTTGACATACATATTGCTCCTTTGTCGTACTTTGAATTAAGTTGTAGGTTTTGGTGACATGCTGGCCTTTTTAGTTCATTATATGTGATTAAATTATTTCAGGTCAGGGCATGGGAGCAGGAGTGTGAGGCTGGTCAAAATTCTTCAGGTTTCGTTTCTTTTTATTCTAGTTATTCTTTTGTACTCAGGACAGAGTAATTATGATATGATTGTGTAGATCCTAGGTAGTGTATATGATTTTTTGGAATAAATACAGATGTGTGCATTAATGTTTTGAATTATATAATCTATTTTTATTGTTTATTACTAATATATAATATTAGATAGCTCTGGTTATTATTTATTAAAAGATAAAAGAATAATTCTTCCAATTTACATTCTGGGACATCACAATCACTCCGTCCCTCAAGCGCATGTGGCTCCTTAGCCACTGGCACCCTAGAGCCAACCTCGATTTACATTCATTTCTTTGAACAAACTTCCAAAAAATTCTTATCTGCAAACAGAGAAGGCCTCTCTCTCAGCCTCATAGTCATTGCTGCCACATCAAATAATGGCGCTATGCTTGCAAGAAAATTGCAACCCGCAACATTTTCTAAAGAGTCGAACGAAGAATCAGTACAAAATAGGAACACCATTGCATCAGAGAAAATAAGTCACTCACCATAAAAGGTCATAAACACATTATGATAAGTTGTGTGGCGAGGAACCACCAATAGTTCATTTTTCACCACTGATAACACCACCCTTTCCCTCGCAAAAAGCTCCGGGGGAGCCAACTTCTTTCTTTCCAACATAATGGGAGCAATCTGCACTCTCCACCCGGGAACACTCAGAATCACGACAAACTTTGCCTTTCAATCGCACGCCTTATTTGTCAGACCAATCGTCCTACCCTCCATGTGCAAAATTGGATGAAACAGTCTCGGGATGTCTTCACCGTGAAGACATGCCTAAACAGGTTCAGCGGCTATGGCAAGCCACGTTCACGCAACAAAGAAGCAAAAGAAATCACAATCGCTACAAAATTGACAACATATGGGTAGTAACTGTCCCATAAAGATTTAAAACTTCATCTCAGTGTATAAGGGGAATCGCAGCCCCAATGCCAGATAAACAACGAGAATGGCCAACTCCCCGTCCAACGACGAGTTAATCCGCTCGTCATCCGCCACCTCTTTCACACAGAAATCATCATGAGAAAAACAGAAGACCTTGAAGACATCAGCATACTCACTAGTCAGCCGAGTCTTGGGAAAGTTCTTTTCATAAAGAAATTTACTTGTACATTTGCAAAGCCCAAATATCCTGTATCAAAACTTGGAATCAAAGGAATCAGAAAAATCAAAGCGAGATCCACCCTCAGGGTCCTATGGCTCATATTTATAGTTTTGAACTCCAAAACACGAGATTTCAAGACATCTCAAATCAAAATTAATGCAGGAGATCTCACCATTACGGAATCCAAAGTCGCATCACACTCACTCCTAGCAGTCAATACGGCCATTCTCGGGATACATAGCACGTCAATCGCTCCGTCTTATCTGACAGTAATTTATCACTTTTACAAGATATTCTCAAGAATCAGAGATTTTATTCATTCCAAGGTTAACAAGTCCAAGCTCGCGAACAAATACAATTAAAAGTAATAATAAATCAGCCTATACGTTGAGTACACCGAGCACGCCCTAATACAAGATTCCTTTTCATATTCGACGTCAGTCTGCCCATCTGATCAAGGTACTCCACAATGTGCTGAGCACCCTAATAAAATCCCTCCTGCTTAGTCTAACTATGCAATGCTTGCAACTCAGCCTCCATCAAGCCTAAGCGACTCCATATGGCCGCCAACTATTCTTTCAGAAAAACAATCACCTCTATCAAGCCAGCATCGCAACAACAGTCCACTCTTTGACAACACCAAGCTCGCCTACATCCTTGGACTTTACCGACTCCAGAGTTGTCAGTTTCTCGACAATTTCACCCAACGAAATTTTCCCAGAGGGAAAGACGTGATCATTAAACAGAGTGTAAGTATTCGTTTCGTTTGAGAGACTTGCTAGGGAGCTGGTTCTCATTATACTACCTTTTTGACATCTGATGTTCAAAGATCACATAAATATGGGAACTAAATATACACCTATGACTACTTGTGCAAGTACCCATTCGCACGTGTCTTACAGCTCATGTTCGAGTCAAGCAGAAGGAGGACCCACTCCTCTCTCAAAACGATTCGTTCGAGAGACTCGTTGGGGAGGGAGATGGAAGGAGCTTAAAACAAGAGCACGGCGGACTAGCACCGGCCATCCTCTAGGTAGTCGTCCCTCCATCGGGCGAGAGCGACATCAAAAATTCCTCTCTCAGCCAGACAGATCTTTATCCATCCAAGCCAAAATCAAGTCTCCCATGCAAGATACATCAAACAGCAAACGACATACATTGTTTATTCAAAAATCTCTCTCATGTCAACCTCAAGACTACATCCAGACGCCACACACCCCTCCACATGCCAACAGGGCAACCCCAGATCATCATCGGACCTTACTCGGCTCACCTTCTAAACCTCCATTCTACTCGGCACCAACAAGCGACTTGGAATAAAAGACTAATAGGACAACTCCCATATCCAGGACACAATCTCTACATCCTTCTAAACCCTATAAA
This sequence comes from Dendrobium chrysotoxum, assembly GCA_019925795.1. Classification (NCBI taxonomy): domain Eukaryota; kingdom Viridiplantae; phylum Streptophyta; class Magnoliopsida; order Asparagales; family Orchidaceae; genus Dendrobium; species Dendrobium chrysotoxum. The sequence goes on from JAGFBR010000740.1 coordinate 114,711, forward strand.
AGGGGGAGGGGCGACAAAAAAAAGGAGGAAGAAGGATTTTTCCTTCCGACACATACACAAGTAAAGAGAACAATAGAGAGAATAACGGGAGAGATCACACCTACACATGATTAGATCTAGGAAATATTGTACCATTTTTCATTTTCCACTCAAGCTCAATAGTGAAGAGCTCTCGCTTTAATCATTATTGTATATCTGGCTTAGATAATAAAGATTTTGTCCAAATTCATACCTCTCTCGGGTTCACCTTCCCTCTTCCTCTCTCATACTCAAACCTCATTACATTCTCCCCACAAACCCTCAATTCACAAGTAACACAAAATATGGCCCGGTATCATCCACCAAACAAAACGGGATTTAACAATGAGTATAATGAACCTTGACCAATACATTCACTCCCATAGCACAAGACAATATCAACTGTGTCATCAAACTATCGGTGTGTCAAATGCTTTGACATTGTTGACTTATTCATGTATGTTTTGATTTCCTCCATCTTATTGGGCGCTTTGGCACATGATGTCATATTTTTATGCGACTTGAAAAGGTGTTTTTTCATCATATTTATAACACCCTTCATCACGTTCTCACAATTACTACATTCAAAGTTAATATATGTCCTATCATCATCTCACACATCAACTTAAATGCTATGTTTCCACGTCAAGTCCTCCCTATGATTCGACGTTACTTTTTTCCTTACCACAAACCATCCTCTATGAAATCACAGTTTGGCACAAATGATATAAAATTGTTAACGATGATAAAATTTAAGCAAATTTAAACAGGTAATCAAATAAATACTTAAACAACCAAAATTAGACATGTAAATCAAAAAATTCAAGAAAATTTTTGGTTCAAATGCTATTTTGAAGTTGCTTGTTAACTAATGATAAGTATATGTTTTTGGTGCCGAAGATTTTTTTTCATTCTTCATCAAATTGTAGTCTAGAAAATTTATGCATGACTGTAAATTTTGATTAATGATAAGTAATAGTTTTTGTTTGATTAAAACCTAAGATTATATTATTGATCACTAATTATTCTTAGTCTTATGAATTTTTTCTATCATTACTTTTTGGTAATTTAATTTTCATTCATTAAATGTTATCAAATAAGTATACCTGAGATCAAATGCATTCTGACTTTTACTTAATATTTTGTCATTTTTTGTGAATTATTTATAATTTTTAAGTACTTTATTTTATTTCGTTTTGTTTTGAGGTTCCGCCTCGAGGCTTACACCTTGCCTCTCTTAGCCAAAATATTTCGATTCACAATTTCGCCTTTTTAAACATTGTTCTTTATTACAATTATTACTACCTACTTGTGCATTTCTCATTACAATTATTATAGCCTCGAGTTATTTACATATATTCTTTTAGCACACATTGAATTATATGCTCACGTTTGTGTTATTAGTCATTTCTTACAATGATTATTGTAATAGAATTACATATATTTATGGGCGTTGTAGCTCACCATATTATCACTGTGGCTATTTTACAAGAAAAGGGAAGGATAAGGTTGAACCATATTAGTACCAAGTTCAATTATGTTTTAAGTTTACCTTTGTTTTTGCAAGAAAGGCTTGGATAGAAGTCAGTGGTTCGTTAATAGTAAAAATTTTGATTTTTGGGCTATAGCTGCTCTGTATATAAAATTTTTTAGAAAACAAAATAACATTTTTTGAACCGCTTCGGCCTTTACTAGATGTTTCAATAGAGGTGTCGAAAATTGACCCGACCCACCAACCCTACCCGGACTCGACCAAAAAATTATTGGTTCAGGTTGACCCGTTTAATAAATGGGTCGTGTTTGGGTCTAAAAATTCGACTTGTTTAATAAACGGGTCATTTCGGGTCAACCAACCAACCTGAAATTAACCCAATTTTGATCCAGATGGAATGGATTTATGGATTCTACCGAAGAGCCGCGCGAAATCCGAATGGGAGCAGGACGGGAGGCAGGATTTCTTCTCATTTGTGGTTCAACATTTTGGTTTTTGATCCACGTGCAGCCGCGAAAGCGGGATAGCAAGCTATGGGATAGCCGGATAGGATTTAGATTTATGGGATTTGGCCGAAAAAGAAGCACGCAAAATGGAAGGAAGGGGATGTGTCGACATGGTTCGCCGTTTCATTTTGTCTCATCGTTTTGGGTCTATGCGTTAAAGCGAAAAAAAGTGAGCAAATTTATTACGGGATTTGGCAAAAGAAAAGTGCAAAATGGAATTAGCAAAAAAATATTTTTAAAAAAATGGGTTGGCGAGTCGTGTCAGGTCAACCCGGGTTTGAACCGGGTCAGATTCGGGTATGGATCTGTGAGCCGTTTTCCTAATCGGAATGAGCTCAGGTCTGGACAAATGATGGTTGATCATTTTCGGGTTGGACCCAAACCCGACCCGAAAACTCATTTTGACACCCCCTATGTTTCAGGTTATAATATCTTTTATAATACTTCACTTTGTTGAGCATGAATTATTTAGAAGTGTACTAGGAGAGTAAATGTTTTCTTGTAGCCTCTGTTGCAACCTACATCGCCTGGTTGGAGTATGGTCGACTTGGGAAGGCATGGGGTATGACACAGGCGGCCTTATGTTCGTCAGCGGTGATTGAAGAGAGCTGGCAACACAAGATACGTGGGGAAGTTTCCTTCTTTCTGTTTGACAATTTAGACACGAGAGAGGAAGGCACGAGACTAGCTGCGAATTTGGTTTAGTAAGAAATTAGGGATTTTGGGTAGAAATTAAATTTTTTAATATTTGGCTTGAGGTAGACAACTCAAGCCAAAGAGGCAAGGCTCGCCTCAAGGAGCTTCTCAGCCAATCCATGGCATATGCCTTCTTATCATGCCTAAAGGCATGCACCTTGAGTCATTTTTAAGTAGAATGGCATAGAGTGCGCCACTTATGGTGCAATTTTAAACTATGACTAGCATCAATCCACACTTACTAGACCTTTTAGGATGTTGGATCAAAATATGTACGTATATGACACCCGACCTTAATAGCAAGTAAGCCCAAGAGCAATAAGCTAAGAATGTAGAGTGATTGTGGAAAAAAAAGGTAAATGATTCAGAAAATCTAGGAAAAGACTAAAAATTTTCAAAATTACTCTAATAGATCAATAATGTTCTAAATAGATCCAAAATGTGTCTTTTTCACCCTTTAATTATAGGAATCCAAGGGCTACAGAGAAAACTACATCAAAAAATTTATAAAAAATACATCATTAATTATAGCCCATTGTGGACAATGCATGACACATATTGTGGCGGCCTGATAAGCACCTATGTGGCTCTTCTTCCTCAACTAAGTCCACAATCTCAGGGTAAGTAAGGTGAGTCTTCTAAGCAAATTGGTGAGTTGGCATGGCACATCCTCCGGGCATGCCATGAATTTATATGCACAATTCTCAATCCATTAAATATGAACGAAAATTTCCTTCATATCATGATAACTGCGAGCTGAGAGCTAGGTGAGTCCAAAGGATCGGATCATTGACCTCATGAGATACTCCTTCCCTGTGGCTATGTTGAAATGTTGACGATGGCTTGTCAATTTGAGAGAGGGACAATACCTTTTGGGGGGATGTCTCACATTGAAGAGAAAAGCTTTTAAGAGTTTGAATGGATCTGTACAAGTTTATTACAGATCCTATTGGTGACCACTCTTTGACCTTTTCTGACCCTGGTGAGTCACATATCCCTAGGCTAGCGAGTGCCCGTGAAAGAGGAGGTGATCATTTTGGCCGAGCCCTTATTGCCAGGACTTGCTAAGTTTGGGTTCTTTTGTCTGAACTTGTTAGATGCCTATGAAAGCACCATAGGTACATGTGAAAGAATACAACTTCTAATTTCATAGCCTCTCATCCTAACAAAGGTGTTACAACATGTAAGAAAAAAAAATTGTACTCACAAAAACTCAAATGACAATCATGCTAAACAAGCTTTGAATCTGCGTGGTTGTTAGCCTTGCTTTTCAAACTACAACCACGGTAGCGTTTGAACAACACTTGTTTAGTGTGTTTCAAAATTTTGTTTTTATAACAGTTTAATGTAACCAAGCTCATCATTGTGTGCTCTAGCGATGCAATTGAATTCAATGATTTCTTTAACCGAATTTTTATAATGATATTGTCTATATCTTAAAGAGATTACACATTCACTTAAAACAATATCTTTTCCTATTACAGTTTTATAATCAACTTGATAGACGGCTGCAGCCGCCCCAAACAAAATCGGTAAAAACTGCAACTGTATTATCAGCTGCATAAGATCGCAGGCAAAGCAAACAAGCAGCAAAATCAAAAGAAGCCACCTCACCAGAACCAAGAGAAAGAGGTAGGCGCCTATCTGGGTCGATCCCAGGAGAGCCCCATATCTCTGACTCCACGGGATGATCCACTGGAAGAAGGAGAACAAGCTTTACCTCGATGTGGTCCGCCATCGCCTTGACGTCGACGGAGCATTCCGGATTAATGAGAACTCTAGGAACCGGAATCCAAATGAATGATCTCCCGTTGCTTACGGCTCCTTCGTCGCCGATACGCCAAGAGACCAGGAGGAGGGAGCGATCGAGTCTGAGCGAGGCCTCGAGAAAGTGGCACAGGGCTGAGATATCGCCGACATCCGGGCTGAATAGATAGAGGCGGAGTATGGGGATGTGAGCTAGGCTTTCCCAAGTGAATCGCCAAGGCCTGCTAGATTTGGGAATTTCAAGCGAGCTCATCCTTCTCGCATCGCATTCTCTCGAAGTTCTCTCCCGCCCAGAGGGGATTATGGAAAGCTAGGTTTAAGATTAAATATCAATAATTTATTCAACAATATTTAAAAATTAAATATTATAACGGATAAACATTACACTTAAATAATAACATGTACCTGCATTATGTGTGAAGATAAAATCAATTTCAAATTTTAAGGAAAAATTTTCAACTAAAAACAGATCTTTTTAAGAAGGATAATAAGAAGTGAGCAATAGATGCTAATTAATTCGAAAGTACTCAAAATTATTATATGTCTTTCAAATTTTTTTCAATTTGATTTCAGTGTTTAAGTTATTTATTTCATTAAAATTTTAAAATTTAAATTTTCTCAACACAAAATTGAAAAAAAAAATTGTGAGAGAGAAATTATTTTGTGCAGACTCCGAACGTAAAGTACCGTCCAGATTGGGCGTATTTGTTGAATATTTATAGTGTATTTTAAAATACATAATAAATACTCAGCAAATACGCAGCAAATCAACAAAATTCAACAAATACTCAATAAATACTCAGCAATAACTCATTAAATACTCACTAAATACTCAGCAAATACTCACAACTAAGGATTTGCTGAGTATTTACTGTATATCTACAAATACACAGCAAATCCGAACGATCATCTGCATTCGAGGTCTGTACATAATAAGTTCTCTGAAGTGAGGACCTACAGCATAGCAAATGAGAAAATATCAGCCACAAATCATAAAACTAAAGTGAACATTACAAAGTAATGACTTAAACTTAAATCTAAGAAAAGCAGTAGGATCTACAACTTTCACCCCACTAAGAGCTAAGAGCTTAAAAAAGCTGGACTCTTTTTATACTTTTAGTCCTGTTTGAGAATGACTACAATCTAAATCCATCAAATCACTTCAAAATCTTGATCAAAGTCTATATGCATTATAAGATAGATTAGTTTTGTTGCGGACTAGAATACATGCGGCGATGGAGTTTGAAAGTTTTTGTCTCAGCATCGTACGGATATTCAGCACACAAACAGAAAATGAAAGAATACTAGGATTTTTACATGGAAAACCCGGGAAAGGGAAAAACCATGAGGTCACGCCCAGTTGAAATAATTCCACTAGTGTTTGCTTGAGGTTCAAGAAGTTGACTCGTCCTTAAAATTTAGGACGATCAGATTACAATAATCCACCCCTGAATCGAATTCAGTTATAAACAAGAATTTGAGATTCGACGATGTTGAGTATTCGGGCTGAATCCCAAAGTCGCTTGGAGATCGGACAAAATTTCGATGTACTTGGAGATCGAGCGGAGTTTCGGCATCACTTAGAGATTGGGCGGAGTTTTGGCGTGAGTTGGAAGTCGAGCAGAATTTCAGCGTCACTTGGAAGTTGGGCGAAACTCCAGCGTCACTTGGAAGTTGAGCAGAATTCCGGCGGTGGTTGAGGATAAGCTTCTTCCCTCCTTTTCTTCTCTTCTTCTTCTTCTTCTTCTTATTCTTTTTCTTGCTTCAGTCCCCTCTTAAGAGAAATGAGGGGTTATTTATAGTTTTTTGAGGATGGCATGACCCGTAAATAGGAGGAGGATCAAAGGCAAATGTGGAGTGGCTTGGATGGACGGCTGATATTGAATCTTTTGATGTGGACTGTTTGTCAAACATTTGAAGATCTTAATGATATCGGAATTTGCTGATCTTGGGCTCGTTAGATTCATCTCGTCGAGCCGCTCGATTCGACTATAAGCATGTCATGCTTAGAAATTGTTTGGTAATTAAAATTGTGGTTTGAATCTTCCAATAGCGCTTTGAGTCTTTTATTTAGGCACATTTGGCTCGGATTGAGTTGAATTTGGTGTCGTTGGGTTCGTATTTCCAAAACGCTCCGTTCAACTATAGGTTTGCTGAAATTGATGCTAAGGTGATCCCATATTTAATTTTTTGAAGCTTCCGACTTGATTTTGCTTCGAGATTCGTGCCCGATCAAGATAATTTTTTGATGATATATCAAGTTTGTTATTATTTAAGAAATTATGACTTATAACTTAGCCACTGAAGTTAAGCAATCAAACCATGAAAGGTATATACATGTTTTTAGCTAATACAAAGTTTTATTTTATTTATGATATATCAACAAAACTACCTTGATTTGACACAAATCTTGATGTAAATATGAGACTAAAGCTTCTAAAATTAAAAGTTGGAATCATCCAAAATCTGATTTCAAAAAACCTATAATCAAACTGAACGTTTCGAAAGGACGAACTCAATGACATCAAAATCAGTCTAATCCGAGCCCAAATGAGCTCAAATTAAGGGTCTAAAGCATATTTCGAAGGTTCAAAGTATAATTTAGATTACCAAACAAATTATAAATGTAACATGCTTATAATTGAATTAAGCGGCTCAGCGAGACTAATCCAACGAGCATAAGATCACCAAATTTTGATATCAATAAGACCTTCAAATGACCCATAAATAGTCCACGATCAAAGGGATCAATATCAACCGTCCATTCAAACCACTCCCATCTTGATCTTGATCCTCCCGATATTTACAAGTCATGTCACTCTCAAAAACTATAAATAGCTCCCATTCTTCTCATGGGAGAAAAGGAAAGGAGGAAGAGAATGGAAGAATTTGAGAGCTTCCTCACCGCTGATCACTACCGGAGTTCTTCCCGACCACCGTCGGACTTCCACTTGTTCGTCAAACACTACTGGACTTCCGCCCATTTGTCAACCACCATCGAACTTCCGCCCGTTCGTTGACCACCGCTGGAGTTCTTCTCGGCCACCGTCGGACTTCCACCCATTCGTCGATCGCCGCTAGACTTCCACATGCTCGTCGACCACTGTTGGAGTTCTTCTCGACCACCATCGAACTTCTACCCATCATTGATCACTAACGGACTTCAACATGTTCGTCGACCACCACTACAGTCCTTTCGACCATCATCGCCTGCCAACTATAGTCCTTCCGACCACCATCGCTCGCTGATTATGGTCCTTTCAACCATCGTCGCCCACCGACTACGGTCCTTTTGACTTCTACCCATCATCGGACTTCTACCCATTCGTAATCAACGGGCTACGATTCTTTTGACCTCTGTCGTCCGCCGACTATGATCCTTCTAACCGTTGTTGCCTGCCGACTACAGTCTTTCTGACCATAGTTGTCCAGCTATGGTCCTTCTGACTTCCATCGCCTACCGACTATAATTTTCCTGACCTTCGCAACCCACTGATTATAGTCATTCTGATCTCCATCGCCCACTGACTATGGTCCTTCCAACCACCATCACCAACTACGGTCCTTCTAACCTCCATCTCCTACCAACTACGGTCCTTCCGACCACCGTCTCCCGACAAATACGATCCTTCTGACCACCGTCGCTCGCCGACTACGATTCTTCCAACCACCGTCGTCTGACTACTTTCTTTTCGACCTTTGTCACCCGACTATGGTCCTTCCGATCTACATTGTTCGCCGACTATGATCCTGTCGCTCAAACGAATATATCAACACTGATTCTTCCAACTCACACCATATAATGCACTCTATATGATGTATATTTGATATATCAAGCCAAGACCTTCTTCCTAAGGAAGAGCCTCATTTATAATCAATTGCAAACACTAATGAATTCATTCAAACTAGGCCAGGCCCCGTGGTTTTTCTCCTTTTCAGGGGTTTCCACGTAAAAATTATGATGTCGCTTATAAACGCTATAACCATTCTCTCTTATCTGTTTGTGTGCTGGATCTCCATACAAAGCTAAGAAGTTAAACTATATTACTCTCTACTATCCTGAATATTACAGGACACAACAGTTTAAATTCCTAAATATTATTTCTAGTTTATTTTATTGGATTTTCTATTTTATAAAAAGAGTTTTGATTCTAAACAATCTAACTCAGAAAATAAGCTTTAGAAAAATCAAGCATACATATTCTATGTATCACAACTATTTTGATTTTTAGTTGTAAATCGAGTTGTAATTATCATAAATCAGAGAAGTTTTAAACATCAATCCATTTGAGTTTTAGTTAAATTTTGACCTAATTAAGTTTGAAGTCTCAGTTTTAATTTAAATCTCATAATTAAGTTTTTTTTTTCTGTAGTTCGAGTTTTGAAATTATTAACTTAGCACATTCTAATTGTTCATTAATTTTATTTGGTTTGAAATAAGAAAATGTAGAATATAATAGCAATGCCCTCGAAATAATAGTTTATAGGCTATCGACAATGGTTGATGGTGGTCAATAGAGACCAACAACGAGCAGCTGAGGTGGGTGGAAATATCCGATAATGATTATCGATGGTGCGACAGTGGCTATCGATGATGGTGACATCCTACATTTTTTTTTTAATTTTTTTCAGCTTGGGACTAGCATAGGTAGTTTAAAAAAAAAATTCATTTTTTTTTCAAATAGATAAAATATCAAATATAAGTTAATAAAAAGCTTACAAATGCAATTTTTTACATTGGTGATACGTCAGAGAAATAAATATAATCAATTAAAAAATATATGTTTTTTGCTTAACAACAATAGTGGCGAAATGAAACCCAAAGTTCCTAGACTTTATAGGTCATTGGCTGCAGCTAGTATTATGGTATTAAGACACTAGAAAACTTTCTTAATCCCCCAAAACAATATTTTAAGGCCATTTTTTATTTGATAATTCCAGTAAACATGAAATACAAATGGACAGACTCAAAATAAATAACCACTATATTAGACGTCAATAGCTTGAAGTAGTTCAAGATAAGTCAAAAACCAAACAAAGAAATAAAGAATTAAGACATTCCAAAAAATTAAGCTCATCAAACATCTTCCACAATCATAAACCAACGAGCAAATCTATAGAACAATGATCCTGAAACTTCCAACATTCCCAAAAACAATACCGAGTCGCAACACAGGCCCATGATCTCATGCAATGCTTCGATTACACTCCCGCCCCACAATAGATTATGAGCAACACTCGTTACAGGAAAGTCAGCAATTTACGGCGGACTCTGCGGCAGGAATTTTTTCTCTGAAATTGTGACGGTTTCGCGATGGAAGTTGTCATCATATTTTTTTGTGACGGATTTGCCACCACACATCTGTCACAAATCATATGTAAAGAACCCTATCTAAACCGGCTAATTGTTCATTTCTTTTATTTGCTTGTTCTATTTTGGACCGCATCCGTGACATTTCTCGGCTCCTTCGATGACGTTCCCTTGGCATCGCCTCCTTCAATGACGTTCCTTCTTATCGCGCGCATCCAAAGCAACACTTCCTCATCGTTCTTTGTCTTCGTAGACATTGTCTCCCCTCTCACCGCGAGTTGCTCACCTCCTTCGACAGCGTTACTTCCTGTCACTGAAGTTCCTCGTCATTCTTCTTCGTCACTCCTCCGACACTTCGTACCCTTATTGACCCGGGTTTAAATGAATTGACCATAACCCGACCCGGTTTTGAAAACGACACAAAACTTTAGACCCAGACCTGACCTGTTGGGTTACCGGGTTACCTGACCCGACCTGCTAAGCTGAATTTTCCTGGGTTGAGTGCAGGCATGTCGTGCGAGAGTTGAGCGAGCAAGCGTCGAGTGAGCTTCAACGGGAGGGAAATGAAGAGAGTCGAGCGCAACTGGTAGAGACGCTAGAGGTGAGAGTGGGAAGGCCACCGTCCGACTGCGGGAGGCCGAGCACGTCTTGAACCTCCAATTGTGGGGTGTGGTCGGTGCGGTGTGCGGACCTAAGCGTGGAAGTCGGAACGTGCTACGGCAGGAGGGTAAGCTCGATAGTTGATTGGCCTGCCTTACACACTCGCGACCACGGATTTGGCTTGGCAAACTGGCGAAGACCGACGAGTCAAATTGGGTCACTTTTGGGTTTTCGGGTCAACCCGAGCCTGACCTCATTTTTAAAATGGGTCAGCTTATTAAACCCGAACCCAACCCGTATGGCAAACGGCTTAACCCAAACCCAAATTTTTTCAAGTCGGCTTTTGGGTCGTATCAAATGTCAACACCCCTACCTTTGATGGCAACCTTGCTCGGTTCCTTCCACAGCGTTCCTAATCATATCAGAGCTTACTCGTTGAGAAGTTATCCATCTTTCTTCCTTAAATATCATGACTCTATTATTCCTAGTGATGGTGTAATATATATATATATATATATATATATATATATATATATATAATAATAATAATAATAATAATAATAATAATAATAATAATAATAATAATAATTATTTATAGAATTCATGTTGGATGGTTGAAGTGGAGGAATGCATTATGCATATTGTGTGATAGAAAAGTTCACCTCAAACTTAAGGGGAAATTCTAAAAGATGATGGTGAAACCTACAATGCTTTATTATGGTGTAGAATGTTGGCCATTAAAAGAGAAGCATAATATTAAGTTATGTGTTGCAGAGATGATGATGCTTAGGTTGATGAGTGGCTTTACTCATAAAGACAGGATACGAAATGAGCATATACATGAAAAGGTTGTAGTACAATGGAAGATAAGATTAGAGAGAGGTGTCTTAGATGGTTTGGTCACATAAAACGGCGACCTTCCGATGACTCGGTTGGAAAATTAGATGTATTAAATTTGATATAATTAATTCAATGCAATTACCACAAATGGTGCCCTATATTTTACCAATTTAGTTAACCCATACACTTAGGCTTCATTTAGGGCAATTTTCTTATGATGTCATCCTTAGTGGAAAAAGAAGATTAATGCTGTAATCTCTCCACTAAAAAAATTACTCACCGATTCTCCTCTTTATGAAACTTAGGATACATGTATTCGCATATTATCATTGCATAGAATAGTGAATTCATGCAATGTACATATTTTTTCTAGTATTATTAGCATCTCAAACTTTGCAAAATGAAAGATGTTCAAAGTGAATTTGTTTCTTTAAGTTACAAATATAGGATACAGAGCAGATTAAAGCTTCTTATTCATGTAACATGAAATGACAATGTAAAAATATGAATGTGATGCCCCATAATCTAATTTGAAAGAATTATTAATTTATATTTTAATAAATAACATAAGAGCTATCTAACTTCTTTTATAAAAAATAAACAATAATAATAATTCTAGAATTCAAAACATCTATATATACATATGTACTGATTTCTCAAAAATCATATACACTACTCAGGATATTTACAATCGTACCATAACTACTCTATTATGTGTACAAAAGAATAGTTAAAAAAAATAAGAGTGTGAACCTAAAGGATCCTGGTCAATCTCACACTTCTGCTCCCTTGTTTTGATCTAAAATCATTTAACAATATACAATGAGCTCAAGAGCCCGGCAAGTAACCAAATCCTATAACTCAACTCAACACAGGTAAAAGAGTAATATGCATGTCAACAGTGAAATCATTACAATTGCATTCATATGATCATTGAATAACTGCAGATATAATAAAATTATACAGTACGAAAGACAGTAAATCAGTACGAATGTCAAATCACTAAAGCAATCATCATATCAATATTACAATCAGTAAAGAAATCATAGAGTGATAAAATCAAATTATCGATAAATACAAAAAAAAATCAATATAGTAAAATCATATAGGAGTGTAAACATGCTATCAAGTTATTCTATATCAGTATTAAATGAATATCTTAATCTCATGCTCAATACATTATGTATATTATATGCTCAATAATATATCATACTTTTTGTATCAATAAATTAGTAATAATGTTAATAATAAACTTATATAGTAATATGAATAATGTCTCAATAATATTTATTTCAGTGGTCATACTAAATAAGTAAGAATTCTAGCTATCACGATATTTTTCAATATCATATCAATGTCAGTAAATCATTGGCTCAATAAATAGAGTCGTCGCTCTTTACCCATTGACACAATAATCATCTCTTTATAACTCTCAATCAGTATACCATGAGAATCAGTAGAGAATAACACCAAATCATAATATTTTAAGGAAAGTACGTTAGCCCGCCATCCTATATAGGTTAATTAATCTTCAACCAATGAGTCAACCAGTCTTTACTTATCTTTTACACAATATTATCATAGTACTATAACAGTAATCTCACCCACATATCCACATTCATTTCCAATACATTGCAGCAAATAAAGCTAATTGAACTTAATTCAGAAATTATCAAAATGTCCTAACGATAGATGAGAAAAATCATGTTGAGTAAAAATTTATATTTTTAAAATTTAACCAAATTACTATATATTACATAAAATAACATTATGAAGCTTTAGTTGAACTAAATAACTATTTTTAGATGTCAAAATACATTTTCAAGAAGAAAAAAGTATTATATTTTCAAAATTACCGAGCGAAAAATCTCAAATAAATACTAAAAAGATTTATAATCTCAATCTCTATAACATATAAAAAGTTATGAGGTGAAAGTTTTATTAATACAAAATTATACTTATTTTTTAGTAACAAAAATATAAATTTAATCAAAAAAATAACAAAAATATAAAATTATTAAAATCAGAAATAGGGTAAAGGTTCCTTATAGTGAGATGAGTAAAATTTTTCTACTGGCTCAACTGACAAAAATCGTTCTACGACTTTCAAATCAAAGGTTTTATTTTCTCTCTCCTTAAATTCTCCTCTCATTTTTTAAGCTACTCTTTGTTTAGCTGAAATGAATAAATCAAAGGATTTAATGATTTAAAAAATAATGGTTAAGATATTTTGAATATAATAATAATATAATATTAATATAATTATATCATTAATTAATTTTTTAGTATACAAATGCATATAAATTCTTTTAGAGGTTCAAAATTTATAAAAAAAAATCCACAAATAAATATTTTATTTAAAAAATTTTAGTGAAATCAGTTTGCAAAACGGACACTTGATGGTTCCAAATTCTACACTTATACTAACATGTATCCATTTTTTAAGAATTTTCACAAGTCCCCAAAAATTATGAAAAAATTATGTAATTAAAATACTATAAAATCAATGTTATAACAAAGACGGTTTGTGATTTTGACTTATAATAACTCATGAAAAAAATTATTTGTTTGGGTTAAAATACATGATATTATAATGAATCTGACAAGGACAAAAAGGGCATCGGATTTGTGGTGGAATATCAGCCGCAACCTGCGGTGGATAATCCATCGTAGGTTGCGACGGCCTATCCATAGCAATTTACGATAGCATTTCTGCCGCAACTTGCGGTGGATTATCCGCCGCAAATCTACATAATTTGAGACAGAATTTGCGGAGTTTTACAAAAATGAAGACGTCATTTTTCTCAATCTGATTTCTTCATAAATCTACCGTAAATCCATCGTAAAATGGTTGCGATAGATTTAGTCCATCACAAATACTTTTGTGATGCAGGTTTTACTGTCGGATGTAAATCCACCGCAAAAGCAAAAATTTGCTATGGATTTGGCTTGATTTGCAGCGGATTTTTCTGCCGCAAATACCTGATTTTCCTGTAGTGACTTATAACAACATTTTACTGCGATTCACAAAAAAGTTATATATTTATTTGAAGACGTGCTTATTTATGACAACTTCAATTTTCTTCTTGGGATTCATTATTTTTTTGTGATGCCCTCACCCTGAGAAAATAATGGTCATTCAATAGTGCCCTACACTAACCAAAATTTATTAGGTTGTGGTTTTAATAGGTTGGTTATTTTTTATTAGAGGTTTATCCATTAACTTTGTATTATTATGACTCCAGTCACCCACTGTATTAAGATAGATGAAATTTATTGGCCTAAGGTATACATTAATGCCTTTTTCTAATATTAAGGAACTTATGAGAAGTCTACAAATATTAAACTTACAAACTTTTAATATTTTTGTAGGTATCTTGTGATGCTTCTAGATCTGGTATGATGGAACCCTTAAGCAAGAGGGTAATCCAATTACTTCCTTAGTGAGAAATTTAATGATGTGTATCAACATTACTCTACATATGACTATGAATTTGATATCTTCATCCAGACTTTATGCTGTTGGCGACATGATCTCCTTTTACAAGAGTTTATATTTTAATGTCATCATGAAGGTATTATATATCTAAATACTCAAAATTTAACTCCTATCATGCAAAATGGGTTCAATTTCTTCAAAAATATACAATTATTCTCAAGCATAATTCAAGCATTGAAAAAAAAGTTATTGATACACATAATATGATAGGAAAATTATTAAAGATTATGAAAGTAAATGTCATTGGAATTTAATAAGGTTATAAGCAATTACCCTAAATATAATGACCCCCTTTAACATTTTGAATCATTAAATTTTGATGCTCTTATAATTAATTATGACAATCAAATATAAGATGGCTATCTCATTTGAGGAATGTTTCTATGTATTATTGATTCTTCATTGCGAGAATTTGTTAGTGTAGAAATGCATTTAGGAGGCATGTAGTCACTTTGGTATGATAAAGTAATAGCTATGATGGAGGATATATTTTATTGGTTAAGCCTTAAGGAGATGTACCATACATTATTATTCAATGTTGAACTTGTCATATAGTAAATAATGGAAAATATAACTCTAGTTTATGCATGCCACTTCCAATCCCTTGTACACCATGAGAAGACATTAATATGAATCTTATTGTAAGATTGCTCTGTATTTTACAACACTGTCTTAATAGCCGTTGATTGCTTTTCTAAAATAATACACCTTATTCCATGTTATAAGATATCAGATACATCACATATAATATCTATCTTCTTTTGAGAGATAGTAAGTTTACATGCTTTTTCAAGATGATTATCATTGATCATCATTTGAGATTTATGAGCTATTAAAAACAATCTATGAAAAAAATTTACACTAAACTTCTATTTTCTACAACTTATCATCATCATACTAACGATCACACTAAAGTTGTCAATAGAAGCATTGCATGCTGCTAGTTGGGATCTTATTCTCCTGAATACTGAGTTTGCTTGTGATAGTTTTGTTAATAGGCAAGGGCAAAACTACGTTGGCTCTAGGTTGGGCAAATGCAGACCCTTTAAAAAAATTTCTTAAAAAGTTGCTAGTTTTTAGGAGTTTGTTCACCCTCAATTTACTATTTTGCTTGATTCTCACAAAAAAAAAAGTAACTTAATCCATACTTTGAATAAATTGGCTAATTAATTAAAATAAAAGCTTATAACTTTCACACTCTTTCATTTTCATATTCTAATATTCTTTGGTATTATCTTACTAATTTTTCATATTTTTCCTTTAAAAAACTTATTTTACTTTTTATTATTATTTAAAATTTTACCCAACATATAAAAGGCGAAAGATTCATCCCTATTAAAATGACAAACAATATGAGTCTTTTCCATATTGTTACTAGAATGAACCAAAAAAATTAATTGATCTCATTGACGCGCTTGTTTCATATATATCTATTGCATTCACATCATCATCTGTACAAAACATGCAAGAGTTACATTGAAAAAATCAATATAAGTTTATTTTGAGTTATGCTAAATATAAAACTAATGTTGATGCATATGTAATATATACAAAGTTTTTAAGGGAATTTTAATTTTAGTTAAAGTTAGATCTAAAATTTTTAACTAAAATACTTTAAAAGTTAACCATAAAAAAATTGTCCTTATGAACTTTTGAAGAAGATAAATGATGATACCTATAAGATAAATCTTCCAATGAATGCAGATATTTCTCGAGTATTCTGCGTATATGGTAAAATATTATATCATGGGCAAGCTTATCATTACCCCCTCTACAAATAGTACTAAACACAAGATGATACTCCATCATAGACTCATCCATCCCATCACTTAAGATCCCAACATCCAATCAAAATTTTATATTATAGGATTGTCTTCACATTTGATTGAGATAAAGGTCCATAGTTTATTAGAAAGTTTTGTCTCCACTTGAGAAATCATAACTAACTTTTAATGAGTTGCATCATTTGAGCCCACAATTGTTACAAGTTTACTTGGAATTTCATTCTCTTGACCAGAATAGATAGAATCAAGCTGTTGATGTTGAGGGCATGGGTAGTTCCCTCCATATAGGGGCTCAATTCCACATATTGAGAAATGCGACGTTTGGCAAGAAATTTTAAAAGATTTTTTAAATTAACTTACATATGAATACTAATGTAAGTATATTACAGAAAGAGGTGCTGGGTAGAGAACCGACCGTTGTTGAGTTGTATAGTCATACCCACAAGCGACAGGAGGGTTAGCAATGGGTTGATGAGCGAGCAAGGAGAGCTTACATGAGTACATAAGTTTAATATTTTTGGTGTTAGGTATAAATTGCTTAATCTTGTATTAACTTTTATAGGATGAATATACACAGCTTCAAGAGGGCCAGCTAGGAGCAGGTGAGGGACTTTCTAGGGGATCAATATATTATTCTTTCTACCACACTTGGTCACAAGCGGTAGGAGAAATGCAGAAAAATCAGATTTATAGTTTAGGATCACAAGCCTACGCATATAAGATGGAAACATTTTTTGGCTCCATTTCTCAGCAAGTAGCCAGGAGTCGTTGTATAGCCAACAGGTAGCTTCCCTTATAGCCGAGCTAAAGCAAGTTAGAAAATCACAAGCTGATATGCATATGCAGATGCAACAAACTCAGTTATTGGATGAGCTATAGAAATTGAGGGAGCAGTTCAGTGGAAAGCAGACATCATTAGTATAGGAGGAGACTGATTCTGATTAGATGTTTTTTGTTATTAATGGATATTTTATTTATATGTTGGACATTTCATTTGTATGTTTAATTGTAAACTGTTTGATGAATGTTCAATGAACTTGGAATGATAAAATCTATTATTAAACTATTTGGTGAAGTTAAATAGTTTGTTTATGTTCAATATTTGAATGAATATGATATATATATATATAATTTTAAGCAGGTTTGCTGTGTTGTAAAAAATATAAACATAAGAGAGAGTGTTATTATTTTTTTTTGCTACAGGTTTTGGTAGTTTTTTGGTGGAATATCCACTGAAAATGGAGATATGATGAAATGTATCGAATTTCTTATTTCCGGCGGATAATAAATTGGAAATTTCTGCCGGTCTTATTCCAACGAACTTTTTTGGTGGGTTATCTGTCGGAATTGTCGGCGGAGTAGTTCAGCTAAAAATTCTAGAGGATAACCCGCTGGCAATAGTGACTCTTGAACGACGAATAATACTGCTATATTTCATCGGAATTCCATTGGTAAAGCCATCAAAAAATGTCTAACAGAAATTTTTCGCCAGAATAAGGTTTTCGATTAGCTATTTATCGTGACTACATTTATGCTGTCGGAAATGCATAGTTTTTGGTGGAATTTTACAATTTCGACGTATTTGGGCTGTCGGTAAAACCTGAATTCCATGTATTGTGAGGATGATACACTTAATGGACTATAATATGACATCGATAGGATTTGAGGTAAAAATAATATTATCGTGAGAAGTAAAGGCTGATTGAGAGGAAACCATCTAATTAATCATGCTGAGAAGGTATTTGGATGGTGTTTAAGGGATGAGTAGCTTTGAAGATAAAAAGTTTGTTGATCATGCAATAATAATGACAACATTCCCCAATTTTGATGTTAATTTTCGAACCTACTCATAACTTATCCCAAATAGATTCACAATTACATGCATAAATTATAGTGCCACATTTAACATCTTTATTGAGTTAGAAAAATAGAGAGATAAGGGATTTGAGAAAGCATCTTCTTTCTCATTGTAGTTTTTCTTAGTTCTCTCAAAACAAACAAAAACAACAACAACAAGCTTTTATCCCACTACCTGGGGTTGACTACATGAATCCTTTTTCTCCATTGTCCAGTAAAGAGTCAAATTCTCTTATAAATCTAGTTAAAAAATATCATCTCTAATATTTTTTTAGTTCTCTTATAAATAAAAATTGTGTGTTTCTTGCCTTAGAAGTAAGAATTAATATTAACCTCCCTCACCTTAGTAACATATGCTCAAAATGTTCATCAGATCTCTTTCCATTGTCATGACAATGCAAAAGGATCATAAACATATTTTTAAGGATAAAATAAAATCTTCAAGGTCACCCAAGAGTTCAAAAGAATCAAGGTTAACATGATACATCTTGGAGTAGTCATGATATTTATAAGGTTCAACATCCTAACTAGAACGTCACATTTCATTAAGGGTTTAGGACAACTTTAGAATACAAAACATTAGTAACATTAATGCAAATAAAATAAGAAACAACAAGAACAAAACAAATAAGAGTCATGAAAATAATTATCATAAAAATAAGCTAGCTAATATTCTTGGCTCATGTGGTTGTGGAGAGGTTGTAATAAAAAATATTAATGCAGATAAATAGTTCATATAAACTTAAAAATAACATAAAATTATTATTGTAAATAAATTTGATAGTAGATGTGGTATTTGATGCTAATTAGTATTGGGTGTTAGCCAGATTTACGTAAGATTGTCACAACTTAGAAGAGAAGAAAGAAATGCACACACACACACACACACACACACACACACACATATATATATATATATGAGAATTTGATTTGATTTAAGGAAGGTAAATCTTTCAAAATAAGGGAAAGATGTAATTAAAGCAATTTAGGAAGGATTGAACAAAAGTTAATAGGAAATCAATCATTACATATTGCTTCTTTTTTTAGTAAGGGGGGGGGAGAGAGAGAGAGAGAGAGAGAGAGAGAGAGAGAGAGAGAGAGAGAGAGAGAGAGAGAGAGAGAGAGATAGATAGAGAGAGAGAGAGAACTTGAGGATGTCTTGTGATTCAATATGTGCATATAATTTTTTGCTTTAAAACTTTTATAGGCAAATGAACCATCATCCCGAGAAAAATGAAATTTGTTTTGATACCAAATAATACTGTGGACCTCCGAAAGGGAAAACACTGCCGCCCCGTGGGGTAGATAGTGTTGCCAATGTGAGGGCAGATTATATTATACATACGCTCAACCATTGAGGATAGCAGCTCTCGCCAGCGCACCCCGATGGGTGATAGTATGCACGACATGATCGGAACAACGAGTTTCTCTTACTCGATACATTAGCTTGAGTGGGGTTTATTTGATAGTGAGATTCGATTTTCCATGGGCGCAAGCCCCCGTGGTTAATTACATCTCAAGCCGGGGCTTGAGAAGACTCTCGATTAGGGTTTCTACATTATACTTTCAAGTGGGATTGACACATAGAGAGAAGACTAGGAAATACTACTCAAAAGGAAAAGAAATGCTCAACTTGGCTTAGTCAACACACACGGCTCACGTCAGCATCCAGAGGGACTAAGATAATGAGAAGAAACTGGAGAAAAGGAAAATCATGCACTCGAAGCATACATAAGAGAAGGATGGATGTGGCGTCATCTATGTGATGCAGATAAGTAGGATTTATAGTCCCGGAAGAAGGGAAGGGACTAACCTACTGGTGAGGCATACTATAAAATAGTAGTAGCCTTGAATCCTAGATCTAGAATGGGTCTAGCATTTTACGCAACACTAACACCCGTGTCCTAGCTAGTGCAATGCAAAACCTGGACTTACCCCAACATGAATTGGGGAGCCAGCTAACCACCTAGTCGATTCAAAACCATGAGTCTAGCCATTTATGAAAGATGGGTGGGTAGGTATAGTTTTTAGAATTAGGGCCGCCGTCTAGAGAGTTCCCTAAGTGGCCCTAGACTTATGTATGGTGAATGCTCCTAGAGCTAATGCAATTAAAATTTTAATTTAGTTAGTTTCTAATGTAATGCATGCTAGTTGAAGTATCCAAATCAAGTATGCATGGAATTTTAAAAAGGCTTATAAAAATAGATTTTTAGAAGTAGACTGGGCTTCCCCAGCTCCGACACCTCATCCTCATAGGCCAGATTATCTGGACTCTACCTGTAGGAGGGGAAGTGTCTTATAGAAGGAGAGAGGAAATGCATTAATATGCATGCGACCCCGGACGATTCCGACAATTCCCTAAGTCGTTAGATTTCTAAGTTATTTAAGTCTTAAAATTTTAAATATTAGTTATTAGTATAAAATATTTTAGTCCTTAGAGAGCTTAACGAAATACAGGCTAAAATAAAAGCGACATACAAATCACCAAGAAATTAGAAAAAGCATGCAAATCTATACGCAAGTAACATCAAATCAAACACAATAAATAACCAAACTAATTAATTAAATGTCCATAGGCCAACTGCCCTTAATTACAAACCAGGGTCTATAGAAAATAAAGTGGCCGGGCACCACTTCCAACAACCTGAATTTCTAATCCTAGAACAGACGCAAGTGACTTTGAGTGGGATACTCTTGGTCTTCAGCTTCTTGATCTTCTCTTCCTCGGACTTTTGGATCTCCTCCTCTTCAAGCTCCTTGGATTTGTTGTAACTGGATACCCAGGGTGGATAAGAAAACTCTCCCCCAAAGGGGAGGTTATTCTCTCCACCTTGGGTAGTGAAGTGATCCAAATTTAGACTCCTAAATAGAAAAGGACTATCCTCATAATGGGTGTCCTTTTTTTTTCGGGAATCCAACCTTAGGATCCATATATCCCCACTCAAAGGTGCACTTTTGACCGTATTTTGACCTAAGTTTGACCAGATTGTTGACTTTTGATTTAAGTTGATTTCTGGAATCCTAATATTTTTAATAAATACTAGACCCTAATGTGAGTTGAATGCCTTTGAGTTTGCCCCATTTGGAAATTTTTATAATTAGTTATGAATTTTCAAAGTTTGGGTCATTTAGTGAATTATCAAAATTATTTAATTAAAGGGCTGTTTTAGAGATTTTGATCCAAATCAGTTCCAAACCGCTTGGAATGACCTCCAAAGGTCAGGAATGACCCAAAGAAGTGTTCCCAAGTGTTTTAGAAAAATTTGGAATCTTTAATAATTTTAGATTATTTAATTAAGGTAAAAAGATGATTTTCAACTAAGATTAAATTAAAGTTCAGATTAATGTCCAATTAAGGGGATTTTAATTTTCATGGGTTAGGGACTTAATTCTGAAGAGTTTGATATATTATGGATATTTTTTTAATATAATTTGAATTTATTAGAATTTTCTGAAGTTGTCGGGTCCTAATTAAAGGGTAAATTAAGGTTTATTAATTAAGGGTTTTAATCGGTCCTAAAAATTCCTAAAAAATTCCATGGAGTTTATGATATCACTAAGTTCATATGGTTCAAGTTTCAAGTCAATCAGAGGTAAACCGTAGCTCCTAGAATTTCTCTAAGTATGTTAGAAGGGTCCTTAATTATTGTCCTTAGGGTGTCACTACGTTGTATAGGTTTGAATGAGTATTTGAGACTAACCCCTTGGGGTAACATAGAGGAGATGCAATGTAAAGCATAAACACACCATGTCCTTAGATCTAGGAGAGCCTAAACTAAGTGTTTGTGCATCCTACACATGAAGGGACTATGAAACACTAAGTAGAACGGGTCTAATGAAGTTATTAATGAATGATTGAGACCCAATCACCCACTAATCCTTCCCCACATGAATGTTATTCATAAGCTTAGTCTATGTTTAGAATTTCACAAGTAGATCTCTCAAAATTAGAGAATTTAAATATTTATATAATTTTAAAATATATAAATATTAAAATATATATTTATATAAGTTTAAAAATAAGATAATTTGAAAATAGTTCAATGTATAGGAATGAGAGATCTACTGACCCACCTCAGCAAGGATTTCAAAATATTTTGTATTTAAAAATAATTTTCTTAGTTTCAAAATAAATAAATAATTAAGTAATAATTAAATAGTTAAGTAATTAGGTAATACAGAAATAATCCAGAAAAGACAGATTTGGGCTCTGAAAATAATTTTAAATTAAAATTCATAATTTTCTGAAAAATTCAAGGTATTATATGTAAAAATCCGATTTAAGGTGAGGAAGTTATGATTTTTCAAAGTTTAATGGGTTAAAAAGATATTAAAATAATTTTAAAATAATTAATAATTAAAAATAACCATTAAAATAAAATAAAACAATCGTTAAAGCTTCTGAATTTTAAATAAGCACAAATAATAATAATGATATAATTAAAGTAATTAATTAATAATAATGATATAATTAGATAACTAAAGTAATAGAATGATAATATTAATAATTATATATTAATATAATTAAATTAATTTTAAAATAATGGTAATAATAGTTACATAATGTAAATAATTTTAAATAATCAAAACAATAATAATAATAATAATAGCAACATAATAATAGTCAATGATAATAACAAAATAATTATTAGTAATTTAAAATAATGATTAAATAATAATAATAATAATAATAATAATAATAACAACATAATAATAATAATATAATAATTAAAATAATAATAGTAATAATAATAATAATAATAATAATAATAATAATAATAATAATAATAATAATAATAATAATAATAATAATAATAATAATAGTTATAATAATAATAATAATAATAATAATAATAATAATAATAATTACAATTAAATAATATTAATAATTATTAAAATTAAGTAATAATAATGATAATGACAGTAATAATAGTAATAATAATAATATTATTATTAATAATATAATAATTAAAATAAAATAATTAACTTAAAAAAGTGATTTTTACTATTTTTTAAATAATTCAAAATATAATTTTTATTTTTAAATGATTTTAATTTTAAATTGAAGAGGATGAAAATACGAGCGATTTGATATATTATACGCATTTTTTGGACCTATAAATAATTTATAACAATTTTTTGAAGAAATTGGGTTAAAAAGGTAATTAAAACTAATTAAAATCCTAATTAATCGTTAATCCGGTGGCGGCGGGGCACGCGTTGGGCTCTGATTGGCTCTCGCAACAGCAAACCAATCATTGCCAATGATTGCGCCGCCGCACAATCATTGGCAATGATTGCCGCGGCGTCAGAATTGGCGCCAGCCACTTAACCACGTTAGCGTGGAATCCCAGCCGTCCGATCTCCCGCTGTTTAGATGGACGGCTCTGATCGAGTCGGACGAGACGAGTGACTGCGGGATCGATTCAGCGGTTCGGACGGAACAACGGAACGACAGGATCTTCGCCGTTGATCAAGCGATCAACGACGGAGATCTCGTATACGTAGACCTAGGGCAAAACCGAAGGCCGAATGCGTTATTTGCCTCGTTCTCTCAATCGGATGGACCAAATTGCATGAAATTTTAACCCTAGACTCTACACATGGAAGAACATTCGTGTGGGATAAAAATCGTGGTCTAAAACGCGGTGTACGAAAGGCTATTTAGACCTAAGTGTTCTAACCTAAGGTTTGAGATTTTACCTTGGATTGTGGACGGTTTGAACCATTTAAAGGCTTGTCGCACTTGTAGATTGTCCACACTCCTAATTGTAGAAGAAATCATGATCAAATAAGCTTTGAATAGACGGCAAAATCACTTGGAACGTTCCTAGCCTCGGTTCGCCGGAGATCTCGCCGCCGACGAGGGTTTGGCGGCGGGGCTAGGTCGGGAAAGGTGGAAGGAGTTAAGGGGAGCTCTCACCCGAAGTTTCAAAGGTTGAGAAGGTCTGGAGTGGGAGAACTTGCAAAAAGATCCTTTAACAAACCCTAAACTTCCCTATTTATAACCCTAGGCCTAACATGGACGGCTAGGATTAGATTTAGGGCTAATTAGGAGGGGAACCTATTTGAATTGGCCGTGGTTTTCAACTAGAGCCTAATAGGAATGATTTAAAATGGGTTAATGGGTGTTAAAAGGGCTTAAATGGGTCATTATGACCTAGTAAAGGCTTGGGTTGACCAGGCAAGGGTTGACTTGGTCAACCTGGTCAATCAAGTCTAAGAGATGGGGGTTGAGTCCAAGGATTGAGTTTGGATTCGATTTAGAATTGATTTGGGTCCATATAGGCTTAATGGGTCAACCTGAGTTGACCTGGTCAACTAGGTTGACCCAAGGCATGGGTCTGAGCCCAATTCAAGGTCAACAAATACTAAGGGATTACAACAAAATGATTCTTCATGATGATTATAAACTTAAGGAAATATATACGCAACATAATGATAGAGGGAGGGAGAGAGGGAGAGAGAGAAAGAAAGGACTTATATCTTTAAATCAGGGGCATATTATATAACCCATAAATATATACAAATGTCTAAAGAAATTATGATTTTGCAAAATGATACTACATCTCAAATGTCAAATTAAATTAATTTTTATCCATCTGTGTAATGGTATATAGAATTTCTATGCGATCTTTTAGGACAATTGTACTTGGAGCTATCACTTATTTACTTTCTTTTCCACTAAGCATGAAATCAACTTGGCAGTATTATTTCCATTTTTTTTCATACACAAAAATATTGATGCTTGATTTACATGTAAAAGCAAAATTCTCTAAAGCTAACACAAGCAAAATTATTGCCTGGTTTGAACACTGTTCACCACATTGGAACAAAGATCATCTGTTCTTCAACATATTTGAAAGCTTATTCAAATCATGATTGAAGGAGGTTTGACCAACGGCTATGACCAACGGCTAAAAGAGATTCAAATCAAATTCTAATCCGATGAATGACGTTTGAACAATATTCGAATTTTGTTTGAACAAATTTGAACAAGATTCATATCAGACTTGAATCAACTTTAAACTCTTTTCAACCATGATCAAGCTGTTTGAACTTGTTTCTTTAATAAAAAATATTATGAGAAAGAACTAAGAAATCATGATAGCTGTAGGAGAAAATATAAGAAAGTTTATGAAGGAGCTAGAAACGTTTTTCTATGATTCAATCTATAATTCAAAAGACAAGAAGTATTTTCGTTCAAAATGATTTAGCCCAACAAAAATATGATGAGAATATTTTTTCAAATATGTGAATTATGAATCATTTACAGTGAGATGGTTTTTTAATGTTAAATAAAAATTTCAATAGATATAGACGTAACATAGATGCCGGTATAGTCGGTATTTATTTAAGCTTATATGATTCAATAAATTAGGAATGTCTAAGACTTCGTGATATCTGGTAATAACAAAAATATGAAATAATTAAAAGAAAAACTCTTCAAAATCCCGACATTGTCCCTCCCCTCGCGCTTAACCCTGATCTCCCCGTCTCCGATCATCTGTTTAGATCGATCCTCCGTGTCCGGCAGGCTTCTCCTGCTCTCCTGATCAGGCTACTGACTGCGTGGGCTGGTTTCGATCGCCGGCCATGGCGTCCTTCCGACCCTTCCCACATCCCCCTCCATCGTCGTCCTTCGTCTCTCCTCCGGCTCCAAACCAAGCCCCTATCCCTCCTCGCCCTCTCCACCCTCCCGTTGTCTCTGGCGCTGTCCATCCGTACCCTCAGCATGGGGGATTCCCCGCTTCCGTTTACAGCGCAGCGGCTCCGCCTTACCAATTCGGCAATCCTTCCGCCGGACAGCAGCACAACCAGCAGCAGTATGCCTATCCTCCGCCTCAGCCGCCTTCCATCACAGGGCAGTCTCTATCATCTTCCTCCTTCCCTCCTCCTCCGCTCCCACAGCCTGGGCAACTTCCTCACCCCCCGTATTACCCTTCTTCACAGTACTCCTACTATAATCCTCCCCCTCAACCACCTCCTCCTCCGCCTCCTCCACCTTCGTCTCCTCCAAACCACACTTCCTCCTTTCCTCCTCCACCTCCCCCGCCAGCCTCCCCTCCCCCTCCACCACCGCCTCCCACCCATCCGGAGCTCCCTCGGAAGTCCTCAGCCCCTGCACCCTCCACTGCCCCTGTTCCTGCCCACAATTCTTTTAGACATCAGAAGCCCCATCCACCGCATCCAGGAAAGGTTCTTTTACCCGGGCCTGGAAGGGTGGAGACGGAGGAAGAGAGGAGCGCA
Source organism: Dendrobium chrysotoxum (assembly GCA_019925795.1). Lineage (NCBI taxonomy): Eukaryota > Viridiplantae > Streptophyta > Magnoliopsida > Asparagales > Orchidaceae > Dendrobium > Dendrobium chrysotoxum. The sequence goes on from JAGFBR010000740.1 coordinate 141,331, forward strand.
AGGAAGAGGAGGGAGTATGAGAAGCATAGGCAGGAGGAGAGGAGGCAGCTGATGCTGAAGCAGTCACAGGCAAAGGTACTGCAGAAGACTCAAACATTGGCGGCTACTACCGGTGGTGCTCGAGCCGGTGGTAGGCCGCATGAGTCAATGGTGGGATCGAGGATGGGTGATAGGAGGACTGCTCCGTTCCTGACTGGAGATAGGGTTGAGAACAGGCTGAAAAAGCCGACGACTTTCATATGCAAGATGAAGTAAGCTACAATCTGTTCTTGTAGCTGTTTGTTAAGAAATCTGAAATAGCTTCATTTGGAATTCAGCATGTTCCGGGCACTGAACCATCTTCCCATGCTTTGCTGATGTATTAACATGATTTCTTTATATTACATGATCACTGCTATTTAATTACCATCTGGTTTTTAAGAATCAGTATCTATATTATGGTTTAAAGCAAATATGATTAATCCCTTTCTTGGCGCCATATTGGTTTGAGCCTTATAAATATAGGAGAAAATAGCCCTAAAATTAGTTTGATAAAATTACGAACTTGGCTTTATGCATTGTGCTCTATAAAATTTTTAGCATTTCTTATCTTCTAAATGATTCCCCAAGCTTTTGAATTCCGTATATTCTGTCTTAATTTTTCAGCATATGAAACCCTACTTTTAAGCTTCTTGCGATGTGCCTTAACCAGTCGAGGTAAGTCTGACCGCTAAGATTAGTACCTTGAATGAAATTTTGTTCTACAAGGTGCATTAAGTGATACAAGAATTTTTATTGTGGACTAAACAAAATTCTAAAGCGACACACCATTCCATTCATGCCACTAAGTATCTCATTAGGGCACGGGAAGAAAAATTTTAGCCTGTCCTATTTCTTAGCATGCCAAAATATGTACCATACTAGTAGTCTATTGCTGCGGATGTACCCAACGTCATGAATACTTGTTTGACGAGGATTAGTGTGATGGCTAAGCTCTATTGCTTTACTTGGTTCAAAGCATTCAGTGACGTTTAAGAACTCCTATCTATCCTTTTAAGAGTATTGTTCTCTCTTTCTCTCTCTCTATATATGTATATGATAATGAGAGAGAAAAAAGAACACCTCTTTCAACATACTAGAAAACGGAGAATCAAACATTTTGAATTTTAAGATACAATATTGAATATAGTATTTAAGATAAGTTTAATTTTTATCATGCAAATATTTTTAAACAACAACAACAACAACATCATGCCTTTATCCCACTACGTGGGGTTAGCAAAATGAATCCCTTTTCTCCATTATCCTGTTAAGAGTCAAATTCTTATTTAAATCTAATAAAAAAGTCATTTCTAATGCTTTTTAATCAAGTCTTTTTAGATCTACCTCTAGCTTTCTTAACATAGGTCAAATCTAATATATCTACTCTCCTAACCAGATCATCGAAAGGCTGACGTTTTATGTGACCAAACCATCTAAGGCGGCTCTCTCTAATCTTATCTGCCACTGGAGCTATTCCAACATTTTCATGTATATAATCATTTCAAATTATGTGCCATAAAGCATTGCAGGTCTCACCACCATCTTATAGAATTTTTTTTTAAGTTTGAGGGTTATTTTTCTATCACACAATAAGCTTGATGCATTCCTCCACTTAAACCATCAAACTTGAATTCTACTAATAATATCCCAATCTATTTCACCATCACTTTGAACAATAGATCCAAGATATCTAAAACATGTACTTTTTTCAACAACTTAATCGCCCTAAGTCACAATCCCCCCACTAGATCTATCATTATTAAAATTACCCTCCATGTATTTGGTTTTAGATCTACTCAAACAAAAATCTTTAGACTCTATGGTTGACCTCCATGATTCAAGTTTTCCTTCAACTCATCTTTATATTCTTTGAAATAATGTTAAAAATTCGGCATGAAATTTTTAAAGTTAATATTTGATTAATTTTTTTTAGTTTTATATTCTAAATTTAACTATAGTAAGTTTTTTATTCTTTTAATAGGATTTTGGTTATGATATTACTTTAAATCCAATTTCTGGCATAGAAGCTCATTGGAAGAAGGCGAGATTAATGAGGTGATTTGGCCTTTTTTTGTAGACAATGCTAAAAGGACATTAGTCGGTTGAATGATTGGACATAGAATTGTAGGCAAACACGCTTGGCTGAGGAGATCTTCCCAACATTTCAGTTTTTGTTGAACAAGGCAGCGAAACATACTAGCTAGTGTTTGATTGACAACCTTGGTTTATCCATTTGATTGCAAATGGTATGCAGAACTTAGCTTGATATCAATATTTATTTATATCCACAATTCGTGCCAAAAGTGACTTATGAATTTGATGTCTTGATTGGAGGTATAACTCCATGACAAGCTGTGCAAATGAACAATTTCGTTAAAAAAGGAAAGCAATATTCAATATATCAAACATCTTTTTACAAGGAATGAAGTGAGCCTTTTTTGAAAATCTATCGATGACGACCATGATAGAATTTGATCCATGCTTTATTTGGGAAGGCTTAATTCGAAGTCATTGTTTAAGTCTTCCCGAATGGAATCTAGGACCAAAAGTGATAAATATAAACATGTATTTTGAGTTGTTCCTATGTAGGTTTGGCAAATAGAGCAACATTCTACAAAATGGGCTACGTCACAACAAATATGTGCTTAAATAGATGGGATTGTAGTTCTATCAATCTCTTATCTCTACCAATGTGAGCAACTAGGCCTTTCCAATGAAATTCTTTAATTAGCTATTGCCACTAAGAGGAATTTGGTATGCACCAGCTATTACCTTTAAACAAGAAGCCATGTCGTAGGTTTAAATCATTGGTGGGATGACCTGCAGTGCAGTTAGCACAAGAATCAGCAAAATCAAGATCAATTGCATATAGTTCTTGTAGTCTTGCAAGAACGTAATTTTTGTTTGTAGTTGTGGTAGCATTGCTGCACGATGGCTGAGGGCATTCGCGACACGATTTTGCTTGCCTACCTTGTGTTTCAATACAAAGCTGGATTTTTGTAAGAAAATAATCCATCTTGCATGCATGTGGTTGATGTTTTTTGCTTATTAATGTATTAGAGTGCTCGATTATCACTACATAATATAAAGTCTTAGTGAAGTAGTGCTCCCATTGTTTAAGTGCGTTAATTACCGCATATAACTCTTGTTTGTAAGCTAATCATTTTTGTCGTGCCAAGCTCATTTTCTCACTGAAAAACTCAATAGGTCGGACATTTTGGGGGCATAATAACACCTATACCTGAGGCATCCGTATTGACTTGAAGCAGTTTGTCAAAGTTAGGTAGAGCCAGAATAGGTGCTTAGATAGAGTATCTTTGATGGTTTTGAAACTGCACAGTTGTGTTGGTGTCCATTGGAAGCAGCAGGACTTTAGATAGTCCATAAGTGGGGCCATTAATACATTGAATCCTTTGACGACTTAACGATAGAAATTTGCTAATCCAAGAAAACAATGGACATCGAATAAAAATTGCGGTGTGGGACAATCCAAAATGGTTGTTATTTTACGGGTATCCATGTGAATGCTATCCGACGACAAGATGAAGCCTAGAAAATATACTAGGTTTGTAGCAAATTCGCATTTTGATAGATTGAGAAACAAAATATTACGACGAAGGCTTTCAAAGATACATGCCAAGTATTCAAGGTGATCTATAAAATAAGGACTATAGACAAGAATGTCATCGAAATAGATGCACAAAGTTTGTTAGGAAAGGGTTTAAGAACTTCATTAATAAGACACATAAATGTGTAGGGGACGTTGCATAAATCAAAGGGCATTACTTTCAATTCGTATAGGCCTTCTCGAGTTTTAAAGGTCTTCTTTCACTCTTTATCAGGTTTGATTTGGATTTGATGATAGCTGCTCCTCAAGTCTAGTTTTGGAAAGATAGTGGCGCTATGAGCTTATTTAAAAAATAATTTAACCTTGGCACTGAAAAGTGATATTTCACTGTAATTTTGTTAATCTCACGGCTATATATACATATCTGCCATTTCCCATCTTTTTTTGGAACAATGAGTGTCAGGATGGTGCACAGATTCAAGTTGAGATGGATGAGTTGTTTTTGTATTAATTTGTCAACTATATTTTGTAGAATGGAGTGCTCTCTAGGACTCATTCAATAGTGGCCTTAGTGGGGCAGATTGGGTAAAGTGGCGCCTGGAATGAACTCAATTTGGTACTGTGAAGTACGAAGTGGAGGTAAGATAAATGACAAGTCTGGCCGGGCAACATTTGAATAGCCTGATGGGAGTTTTTGAATTTCAGCATGGAAAGTATGAGGTGTGGGTACCTCGGTGTTGTCCTCGGCTATCAAAGCCAATAAAACAGTTTTGATCAATTTGGATTGTCATAAAGCGGTGCTTGAAACAATGCACACTATTGTAGTGTTGTCTTTTCACTGTCATTCTTTTGATTGGCGATGGGAGTATTTGGAAACAATCGAATTCTTTTGTTCTTCCATTCAAATGAATAAATGTTTGATTTACAACCATGTACAACACCACTATCGAATTTCCATGGTCGACCTAGAATTAAATGGCACACGTCCATGCCTAAAACATCACAAAGTACTTAGCATACATAATGCTTGTCAATATAGAAAGTAACCTGGCACATTTAGCAACCATAATTTTCATTCCCTTTTTAACCCAACTAATCTTATAGGGATGAGGGTTTTTAGTGGGCTTAAGTTGTAGACCATTAATTGCGACACAGATGATGATGCTTTCGGTACATCCGCTATCAATAAGGGTGCAACAAGTTCATAATAAATCATTGCATTGCCAATTGATTGGAAGAAGAGGGGAAAACAACAGTTTTTCTAATACAAAAATTATAGGTCCGCCATTATCACGATGTAAATCTTTCACTTCTAGATTGGCTTCCGCTTTGGCAGCTACTTGTTCCTCGCTTGTTTAGCATTGAGCAATTGCAATTGCTGTCGACTTGTACACTCGTCGTATTTGTGGCCAGGTTGAAAACATCGAAAGCACTTCAATGTCATTGGCCTTACATATATGGGTTCTCCCTAGGGGGGCTTTTAATTTATTTTGCCCCTTTTGATCCATTGGTAAGCTACTAGGTGGTTGGGCTTGGGTTTGTTGCGGTTTTGGTAATGTAGTAATAGATTTCACATTATTAGTGCCTACTTCACCAATTTTTTGCCTCATCGGATAGTTGTATCAATGAAGCTACAATTGAATTGCAACCTTCAAGGCAAAATTAAATGCTTGGTATAATGGCCATACTAAGTTAAGCTCTAATGTATCTTGAATTACATCTTTTAGTTCGCCAATGTAACAGATGATTAATTGATTCTCAGATTCGTTGAGATTGTTGCAAGCACAAAGGTGGTAGAACTCTTTAGTATACTCACTGTCTGAGATCCTTGTGAACATTGCTAATATTGTCGGTATAACATATATTTGAAGTCGGTAGGAAATGTGATGTAGGACTACAATGATTAAAGTGATATGAAAAGAACTTGCACGATTGCTTGATAAAAACAATTATGATTAGGACTAATAGCAAATTAAATGACCAAATAAAACATAAGAGCGGTCACATCCGTTTAGGCCAAGTTGCACAATAAGCACTTGAATTATCAATCAACAAAGAAAATCGACAACATGCAAACGTAATAGATTTCAATAAAAATCTCTAATCTAACAATAAGATTAGAGACAAATGAAGTGCACTCAATCCCTACGTTTACTAAGCTTGGCAGAGTTTGGTGAGCAAGATCTTCATGAATCTGTCAAATCACAAAAGCAAGTTAGACAAGGAAAATACACAAAAAGGAAGATTGGAAAACCCTTATCTTGGTTGAGTTGTGATCCTCCACTGAACGTTGCCGAGTTGTTCTTCAATAGCTTCAACAAGGGTATCCAGGATGCGCTTTACGTATTCTTCAACGGTGTTATCGATCCTCGGGTTGACGTCAAAGAAGGTTGAGTGGAGGATGTGGACGAAACCTCGCTCGTCGTAGGCATAGCCGAAATCAACGTTGGGATCGGCCATGCATTCGTTCCTTTGAAGTGGTGTTGTGACGATGTCCTTCTTTATTCCCTTAGGGTTCTTGGGAGGAGAAGCTTTTCTCAAAATCAAGAGAAGGGGAGGAGGTAGGGTTTCGGCCAAGGGGAGAAGGGTTGGTGGGAGAAGACTTAGGTTAGGAGGGGGAAAGAACTAAATCAAAAATCTGAATTAAATTTTAGATTTTTAATTAGGAGGGAAATTAGGAATTAAGTTTGAAATTAATTCCTAAAGAGGGAAGATGTGTTAATGTGGAGAGGGGTAGATTGGAGAGAGAGAGAGAGGGGCGGGTAGAGAGAGGGGGCCGGCGGCTATAGTGGGAGGGGAGGGAAATTAATGAGGCCTTAAATGCTTGTTTAAATTATTGAATTAAGTTTGGAAAGAAATCTCTCTTCCCATCTTAATTTATAATTCAAAATAGAGAAGTGGTTTAGTAAGTTTCCTAAAATAGGATATCATAAATTAGGTAACTATTTCAAATTCAAATTGATTTGAATTTAACCATAAATAAAGTTACCAAAATTATGAGATCTAATTTAGGAAAGGTGTGATGTCACGTGGGGGTGGGGGAAAACCCCAAGGGTGGCCGGCGGTGGGAGGTTTGGCCATGGGATGGTGGAGGGGGAAGTTGGGGTTCGGTTTAGTGGGCGGAAAAAATCGGCGGTTGCTAGGGAAGAAAGGGGAGCTTAGGGCCGGTGGGTGGGGAGAAGAGAAGGGAGTTAGGAAAAGAACCAAGAGCTCCCGAAGGCCGCTGTTGGGTACTACGAATTAGCCTCTCCTAGGCTCCTCCAAATCCTCTCAAACTCTCAACTCTCACAAGAGATTAAGTGCAGAAATTTTCTTTCAATTCTTCATTAACATCAAAAGAGAATAATAGGGCTATATATAGCCTCGTACAAGACTCAAGAAACTAAAAGACAACAACGCCCATTGGGCTTACATATGACCTCCCTTGAGCAAGAGGTAAAAACGGAAGAACTAATAAAGCAAATACAATATGACATAATAATAAAGAAAATAAATAATACAACTCAGAAATACAATGACTCAATCGTGGCCGTAGATCGACGGCCACGTCTCTGATAGACTTTCCACGTTCTAATGTCCCCATCAAAATGTCCACGCAACAATTGTTTCATGCGGTACCAATTCCTCACTAGACCCTTGTGTTCCCTTTGACGAGTTTGCAAAAGTTGCAGCCACCATGCGTTAGCACCCCTTTTAAACGACAAGTTACATATTTAACCTATTCGTCGGGAGCAATTCCCATGTTGTCCAAAAATGTTCCCACTGATCTCTCCCAATACAAGCAATCTTTAATGTATAATTTGCCATCAAAGAAAGGGATGTCTAGCTTCACGCAGAACTCGTTGTGCCCTCGGTTTTGTGCTTCGTGGTGTCTCATGGGTTCATAATATCAAAGTGGTTCTTCATCTGCAGAATCAAAAACCTCTCGACGTTGGTTACTGTCAAAGTCATCCTCAGGGTCAGATAATTCGGGAATAATGGTTGGGGGTTACCGATGGATTCATTCAACTCTAATTGGTGCTCTCGGTGCCTTGGTTGTTGGGACAGGTGGATAGACCCCAAGTTAGCAGCCGCCACCGTTTAAAGGTGAAGTATTTCATTTTGCATCTTCACCGTGAAGCTAAAGAATGCCGTGGTGAGCTCATTGTGCCGCTTCATGATGCTGGTTTGAGTGGCCCGCAGAGCTTTCAGATTGTGATTTTTGTCAGGAGTAGTATATTTACTTTCCTCCACCATCATGTGGAACACTAGCCTGATACCAATATGGTGGTAGAAGCTCACGGGAAGATGACAACTGATTGGAAAGAGCAATAAAATAATACAAAGTATCAATATATTTCTCTATCAGCTGTCTTCTTCCTATTGCAATTGTATTCATATATATTAACTAATACTGCATTGCAGTATTAAGCAAAACACATAAAAGAAAGGTAAATGCACTTTTGTACCAGAAACAGAATAAAGCTATAATAGAAGTAGTGGAGAGGAGTGTTAGTGGTAGAATGTTCCGCATTCTCATGTAGTCCACATCAATTTCTTATCATCATAATTGGTCAATCAATGCATTAACGGTCATGGCTATTGATAAATATTGATAAATTATAAATATAAAAATAATCATTATGTTTGTCAAGTACATATGAGACTTCCATGTGAACTGTAATTTATAAAGCATAATTTTAAATTTGCTTAAAAAACTTCTTAAAAGATAGCGTCGTCAAGGACAACACAATCTTTTTGATGGAAAAAAGTAATTATTTGTTGTTATTTTTGTCATTTTTAAAACCACGCATTGTAGGGTTTTCGTTATAGGCAGGGAGTTGCGTGCTGTTCTGTGCTAGAGAGTGAGAGAGAGCTTAGTGTGCTGTAATGCGTGAATTGTATTGTATGGTGGGTAGACACATGGGAAGAAAATAGAAATTTTATTTTTCTCTTTTGTAGCAGTGGGCTGATGAAGCAAAGCAGTAATTACATTGCTTATTTACTTCGGCATATCCCTAATAAATTATGCTTGACAATGTGGAGAAGTTTTTTTGAGTATTATGTGTTACTTTATTAACAGAATTGTTATTATGGAGTTCTGCAAAGCATGACATGGAAAGTCATCTCTTCTTGAATGCAGGTTTAGGAATGAGTTGCCAGATCCAACAGCTCAGCCAAAGTTATTAGCTATGAATACCAATAAAGATCGGTATGTTTGTCATCTTTTATGCATTGCTTGTTTGGTACATTTAACATGTGAACTGCCAATTTTTAATTCTTAGATTCTTGCAACTGTTATCGTTTCTCTTTTATTTCATTTTGTGCTTAAGATATATTTTCACAAACTATTTTCTTCCCAACATTAATGTCTTGTTTTTACCACCACTGATTGTTTTTTGTCTTTTATATTCATTTATGCTCTCAACATGCATGAATGGAAAAGATCTTCATCATCCGAATTGTGTTTATAGGTTTTGAATTTGCAACTGCAATATTTAGTAAAACATGTTGCATCCAACTTTTAGGTTTTGTCAGGGCGTTATTATTCTATATTTATCCAAAATTCAATTTTTTGGGTCTCATTTCAAGTTGACTATTTTGCAAGGTAGTTGTGATGCCCTAGAATAAAATTTGATAGAATTATCTATTTTATCTTCTTAATTAATCAATCTGAACTTCTATAAATCATCAAAATAATAAATCTATATCTAGTGAAAGCAATTAACAATCACATATCTCAAAATATTGCACTATATTCATTCTCCCAAATCAATATATAATAGCTAGGAGATCAGTACAATTACTATTCTATCACAAGCTCTTGACTACAAAAGATTAAAAGAAAAATACAAACAAAATTAAAAGAAAACCTAAGGATATTTAACAATCTCACTCCACCTGGTCCTGATCCATTTCCTGACCTGAAATCATTAAAATCCACATAATGAGCTTAAAAGCCCAACAATAATCTAATACTCACTAAAGCTTTCAACGCAAGGATTAAATAATCAATATGAAATGCTCAGTTTAATATAATCAATAACAGTCAATGTAGTTAATGATAAAATATCATCAATAAAACTCAAAATGAACAATAATAAATGCAGAGAATCATCACAATGAATCTAAGAAACAATAACTGGTATAAAATTCAATAAATCGGTAAAACAATGATGCAAAAATCATTTATAAATCATTAAATGAATCTATCTTATCTATTCATATGTATCATCTGTTTATGTATTATCAATGCATCAAATACTATCAATAATATTAATGTATTTGCCAATGTCATCAGTCCTATCATTGATGCATGCATTAATATATGATTTAGTAAGATAGGACATCCAGATTTAACATGGTGTTTTCAACATCTTTTACTCAAATTGCTTCCCAGTTAGTCATCAGTCATATTAATTATCACTTATTCAATTAGTAAATTATCATATTCAATTAACCAATTATCATTACAGGTGGCTTCATTAAATTAATAAAAAGTCATCACTCTCTGCCCGTCGGCATAATCGGTTATCTATTACGGGCTACAACCAGAATAATACCACAAACCATCTTTAAAGGAAAGTCCGTCGGCCCACCCTCCTGTGTAGGGTATTGTGTTTTAATAGCCAACCCATTTTATAGTGTTAACGGCCAGTCTTTCTTGCTTATGCAAATGCCACAATCAAAATGTAATAGAAAATAGTCAATTCTGTTTAATACAAGAAAATCTATATAATACTTAAAATTATTGAAATTTAAAATGAGATTTGGGCTACTTACAACGAATAGAAGAAATCTCTGAATAAAATTGATGGATGTAAAAGCCACAAACAACCTTTTCTCTTTTCCCTCTTTCTTCTTCGAGAAGGCACGATGCTGAAATTTAGATTATTATAGTAGGTACATTTAAAAATTTGGACCAGGGCATGTATTGTGAATCTAGATATCTACTATTTAAGAATGTGATGTTTATGATTAATCTTTGCACTTGCGATGTTGGAAGTTCACAATTTGTTCAGTATGTTGATTCTGATGTTTTCAGATTCATTTAGTCTACTTTCTTCAATAACATAGTGGCTTTTCTCTTTGTTCTTTGAACGGGCTTTCCTTTAACTGTATTTTGCTAATAGTAATTGGCATCAATTTAATAGATAGATTATTGATCCATTTAAGCAGTTAACATCATATAAGTATTTACTGCCTTGAGGCTGAAAGATAAATGTGATCCCTAGGTGGCAGCACGTGCTACATGATTGCATGTTTTTTGGAATCTGGACCCTGTCGACCTATACATTCCACTACCTTGCCTTAAAAAAAACTTATTTTGGGCGCTAACTTCAAAATTCAAGGTTCTACGATGTGAAAGTTTCTCAAAATATTCTGAAGCTATTAAGTGTTGTCTTTAATGTGCAGGAAACTTATGCTTTTGAAGCTTAAATAGAATTTGCCTCTTATAGGTCCCAACAACCTCTTATCACTGGCCAACCACTTCAACCCTTAAATAGAATTTATTCGTACTTCTAAACCATCAACTTCACCCTACCTCTATCATCTTATTTAATTGGTCAAAGAGTTCATTTTTTATGCAATAAAAGTCTCAGACATTATTTAAGGGTTTGTTAGGAGAGCTTAAGAATGAGAAAATAAGAGATTTTGCTTATTTAGTGGTTGAATAAATCCCCTTTGGCAAATGATTCCTTTATTATTATGGGTGGGTGTCCTCATATTTTTGGTTGAGGGAATTCTTATTTTTCTTATGTAAATTTTCTTTTGTTGTAATGAAGTCTCTCTTCCTATCTACTTGTTATTATATTTATTTTCTTGGTAATATCAAATAAACACTGATGAGTGTTTCACCATGTCTTGGCTCAATCATTTTTTAGAAATGTCTATCAACAATAATAGGGGAGGCGCTTTGATAAATATTAAACTCGAGGCCGAGTTTCTTCAATAAAGAGAAAGATGGTGAAGTTTCTGTTGGATGCTAATTGTTTTAGTCTCATTAGTCCTAAAAAGCTTGTTCACTAATAAACATATTTGTTATGCTCTACTAACCAGGATTCAAGCAAAAAGTTTTGTAATTAAGTGTCTTTTATTTGTCTAATTTTTATGGAATCTTGTAAGGGTTTAGTAGATTAGATGATGTGGCTCAATTACATTATGCATGTATAATTTTATAACTGGTTCGATTTTTTTTTTAGTGCATTATTTGGTACCTCAATTAATTTACTATCAAAAAATATTTTTGTTAAATTAGTTGCTTGTTTAAGTCATGCTTATATAAAAATATTTAGCTTTAATTTTTCATTATTTATGAAAAAGTACTTTTCTTAGAAGATGATATTCAACAAAGGTGGATGAGATATTTTGCTAAACTTTTTAATGAAGATTGTGAGAATATGATTGACTTTAGCGACCTTAGCATCCTAAATAAAAATAAAGATTTTTATTTTTATCGGCGTATTAGTAAAACCGAAGTTAGAGAGGCTTTAAAGAAAATGAAGGGTGGAAAAGCTGTTAGACCTGATGATATTCCAATAGAGGTGTGAAAATGCTTAGGAGGTGAAGGAATTTCTTGACTTACTAAACTTTTTAATACTATTTTGAAGACTAAAAACTTAAAAAGATGCCAGATGAGTGGAGAATGAGTGTATTGATTCCTATTTTTAAGAATAAAGGTGATGCACAATATTATGCGAATTATAGAGGAATTAAGTTTATGTGTCATACTTTAAAACTATAGGAACGAGTTATGGAGCGTAGGTTGCGGCGTGATTCTAATGTTTCTCAAAATCAATTTGGATTCATGCCAGGTAAGTCTACTATGGAAGCCATACATTTATTGAGAGGTTTGATGGAGAAATATAGAGAGAGTAAGGAGGATCTACATATGATATTTATTGATTTAAAGAAAGCATATGATAAAGTTCCAAGAGGAGTGCTATGGAGAGTTCTTGAAAAGAAAGGAGTTGACAATGCTTATATTCAAATTATTAAAGATATGTATGCAGGAACTATTACTTGTGTTCAAACACATGGTGGTTTGACCAAGTATTTTCCTATTTCAGTTGGATTACATCAAGGATATCAAGGATCAGCCTTAAGGTCATATCTTTTTGCTTTAGTCATTGATGTTCTCACTAGACATTTGCAAGAGGATGTACCTTGGTGTATGCTTTTTGCTGATGATATTCTTCTTTGTTGATAAGACTAGAGAGGGAGTTGAAGGTTTTGAATTATGGAGGTCAACCCTAGAGTCCAAAGGTTTTCGCTTAAGTAGATCTAAAACTGAATATATAGAGTATAATTTTAGTAGTAATAGACCTAGTGGGGGGATTGTGACTTTGGGCGATCAAATTATTAATAAGAGTACACGTTTTAGATATCTTGGATCTATTGTTCAGAGTGATGGTGAAATAGATGGGGATATTATCAGTAGAATTCAAGTTGGATGGTTGAAGTGGAGGAATGCTTCGGGCTTGTTGTGTGATAGAAAAGTCCCCCTCAAACTTAAGGGAAAATTCTATAAGATGGTGGTGAGACCTGCAATGCTTTATGGTGCAGAATATTGGCCATTAAAAGAGAAGCATAATACTTAATTAAGTGTTGTAGAGATGAGGATGCTCAGGTGGATGAGTGGATTTACCCTTAGAGACAGGATACGAAATGAGCATATATGTGAAAAGGTTGGAGTAGCTCCCATGGAAGATAAGATTAGAGAGAGTCGCCTTAGATGGTTTGGTCACATAAAACGACGGCCTTCCGATAACCCGGTTAGGAAAGTAAAGGTATTAGATTTGACTTATATTAAGAATGGTAGAGATAGACCTAAAAAGGCTTGGTTAGAAAATATTAGAAATGATCTTTTTTTATTAGATTTAAACGAGAATTTTACTTTTAACAGGACACAATGGAGAAAAAGGATTCATGTAGCCGACCCCGCGTAGTGGGACAAAGGCTTGATGATGATGATGTTATTGTTGTATGAAAAAGTGTTTATAATGAGTTTATCTTTTAAAAAAAATGCAACTATTTTGCATGCGATCTTGCCAAGTGGTGCTTATAGTGACTGTATCCCACTTCAAAATAGAAGCATTGGGGATTGTCCTTAGTTGTAACAAGGCTTCTCCTCCTGTAACTGTAGAGGAATCAGAAAGCCTAAGAAAGGGAACTTGGGGAGTGAGCATACGCTCGGTTAGGACTGAATTACTATATATCTTTTTGTCTATTTGCTTTCCATGTTGAATTTTATTACAATAGTTCTTTAATATTGACTTACTTTTTTCTTATGTATTGTTGAATTACTTATTGATTGTTTTTATCATTCACCACCTTTACACACATTGGTGTGTGGTTTGAGATTTAGAGTTAAAGAATTTTCAATAAAACCCGATTCACTCTCTTAGGTTTGCGCTAAGGCCATCAAATCAAGCTTCTCAACCACCTAGTTTATTTGCACTTTCAAACATCAACTAATAGCAATTACTTATTTAATTGTCCAAGGAGTTCATATTTGATACTATAAAAGGCTTACATATGAAAGGATTTTTTATGAGAGCTTAAGAATGAGAGAGTGAGAGATTACTCTTACAATGATAAGTAATTTCCCAATGTAATGGGTGTGCAAGCAAATTATCATAATTTTGAGTGTGTGCATTCTCACTTCTATAAATTTTCTTTCATTGTAATGAAATATCTTTACCAGTACGCTCGTAATTTCTTTTCATGGCCACACCATTTTGCTTCGATGTATGAATGATTATAGTTACCGTAAAAATCTTATCCTATTCCCTATTCTAGCTTTTATGTATGAACTCACCTAGTTCAAGATCTATTAAGGTATTTTTCTTTCATAAGCTCGTAAATTTTTTTTATTATTCAACCTGTCTTCTTCTTTGTTGTTGAGTATTCTTATATCTCTGTTGGAGTAAAAGCCCAAAATAATCCTCTGACTATTAATGAATGTCCAATTTAGCCCCAAACTTTCATGATGCCCCAATTTAATCCCTCGGCTATTAAAAATATCTCAATTTGGTCCTAAGGCCACAAGTAATAATTAAAGTTAACCTCAACAGTTAAATGTGAGGGCACTTTGAATATTAGAGTGTATGTGAGATTATAATTTTTTTAAAATATATTTTATCATTTATTATATTAAAATAAATACAAAAATTATAATAGAACTTCCATTATTATTTTTGTATTTATTTTAATATGATAGATAAAAAAAAAATCTCACATATACCATAATACCTAAAATGCTCTTCTATTTAACTATTTGGTTAATTTTAACGGTTACTTTAGGCATTGGGACCAAATTGAGATATTTTTTAATAGTCGGGGGACTAAATTGAGTCATAATGAAAGTTTATGACTAAATTGGAATTTACTAATAATTGGGGGACTATTTTGAGCTTTTACTCTAACTCTACTGCGAATCAAGCATGATTAGTTGTAAGTTTTCAACCTATTTTTTCGGTTGGTCTAAAACGAAGGTTTTTGAATACTCTGCATAGATTTTCAAGTACTCTACATATCTATGTTACCATACCAGAAGAATGCGAGAACACGAGTTTTCTTCCACTTTATGAATTATGTTAGGTGAAACTGAACCTCTGTTCTACTTGGTTTAGAATCCTTTTTTTAATATTTTTTCTCTTTTTAAAATAGAAGCTTTATCATATATGAATCATATATGCGATTTCCCTTTACTCTATTTGATAGCTTTCATTGCTGTTTCACTAAATTTTTTTTCTTATGCATATGATTTGTTATATTTTCTTTTTTGATCTTTAATTTTCTGACAATCAGAAATTATTTATATCAATTGTTTCATTTACTGTGTTTTGATTTGATTCAAAGCCAAAACCAAAACAATATAATGCAACACCTTATAATGTTGCAATTGAACTAGCCATGTTATGTAGACCTTAGTGTCGGTGATAAAGAAATTATTAATAATCAAGTTAAGTGTGGTAGATATGGGAATGTTAGGATGGATATTTGACAAAATTAGGAATAATAGATCAGGAAATGGCTATATGAAAGGGATTATTTGAGTAGCACATATTCAGGATAAATAATTAAAGATAAACTTTATTGATTAAGGTATGTAAAGTGGAGGTTAGAAGATGCACCAATAAGGCTTGAACATCAAATTAATGTGAAGGTTATGAAAAAAAAGTGTAGATCAAATCTTGTTTTTATAAAATTGTGCAAAGTGATTTAAGATAAATTTAATACCTAAAGTGACACTCAACATGAATGATAAGAAATGCTATATCTTAGATTTGAAATACCACACTTATAGATCTCTACAATAACACATTATTTGTATTGTACATATTTTTCCGTTCCATCATCATTGAAATAGGGCAAGATCTTAACAGTTTCTACGATCATATTTATCTTTTGATTAGTTATGACAATGCTATCTGGAGGAAGGTAGTAAGGCAGTTTTTTTGTGGGCATGCGTTTGCCATACTCTATTAAGAGCAATAGAAAAACTCCAGTACTAGCTTAAATGTCTCCTTTATATACACTTAATTTTTACACTGCTGATGCTGATTATTTAATAGGGCTAAAAAAGTCGTGGTTTATTACCGGGACTATGTTGCCTGCTTGTAATTACATTCCTATATTTGCAGTTGCTCTATCTGTTTTGTTCATTTAATTTTTCTGGTTATGTTGATTTAGTATGAGAAACTTAGTTAACTCTTGTGCTTGTAGTCATGGAAGATCTTCGGTTGTTCTCAATCTGTTTTGTTAGTGTAATATTTCCTTGTGCCATATCCAACCTCCATGATATGAAATCCAGAAATTTTAGTTTGAAATTTTTTTTTTCTCGAACCTTCTATTTTATTTCTGTGTGGTATAATCATTCATTTTGGATGTCCCTATGTACATAGTTACGCCAATGCCATTTAGGGGGACTTACAACATAGCACTCGAAACAACTTAATTTACAAATTTTACACATAAAATTTTCTATTTATAAAAATAACACCCTGTAGCTGCTGTTGGAATTCTCATTGGGTCTCACTAGACCATTATTTTTTTACGGTCCCATCACATTGCCCTAGCAAGCTATGTCACAACTTCCTTTTCCCTGTGCCGCTGTCGTCAATGACATGCCTTAGTGAGCTCCATTCCTTTTCCCTATCAAGCTCTATCGTGACTTCCACTGGCAGCATGCGTTGAAGGCGATGGGATTGGCAACATGTGAAGGTGGCAACGACTATAGGATCGATGGCGTGCGAATGCAGGCAGGACACAGTAAAGGGAGTGATGGACACGGCTTGGGGAGAAGATTGAATTGAGGAAATGGATTTTAAAATTTTGAGTGCTAGAAATGTAAATTAAGTTAGATGTGAAAATATAAATTAAGATGTTTCAGAGTGCCATTTATTGCAACCAGACATGATTTTCATTTCCATTATATTCACAGATATCCTTTTGATTTGTTGAATGCTTGTATTTATGTTGCTTATATATTTGCCTTTTTTTTTTCTTTCTTTCCTCTAATATATTTAATAAGGTATGGATGACCTGTAAGTTTTTATTTCAGGACTGGCCTTCTAGTTATTTTGCTATTATGCCTCTGTTGATTTAGTTACTTTCTATTCTATGACTTAAATATCCTCTGGGAATTCCTTTGCAACAAATTTATTTTGCAAATGTATGTTTTCTTGGAAATTTCTTTTGTTAGTCTTATTAGTACTGCTTTCAAAAGTGAAAGCCTTTTTTTTTTTTTTTTTTTTTTCTGTTGCAGATATACTAAGTATACTATTACTTCATTGGAGAAAATTTACAAACCCAAACTTTATCCAGAGCCAGATCTTGGAATTCCTCTTGACCTTTTAGATATTAGTGTGTACAAGTAAGGAATCTTCTACTAATGAGCCATTCCCCTTCTTTTTCCATGATATTTATTATGTGTAGTGAATTAATTGCTGTCTATATCTAGTCGGCCTGCGGTTTGCCCACCCCTTGCTCCAGAAGATGAGGAGTTACTGCGTGACACTGAGGTAGAAACCCCCATCAAACAGGGTGGTATTCGAAAGAAAGAGCGCCCCACAGAAAAGGGGGTTTCATGGTTGGTTAATACAGAATATATATCCTCTCTTAGCATGGACACTGCCAAAACGGTATTGCATATTTTCCTGCAACATTCTTTTAATATTTAGTCAAAATTCAGCCCTGATTTGTAATAAGATGTTTATTGATATTGCCAGTCCATGTCTGAGAAGCAAGCAAAAGAAATGCGACAGTCCAGGGAAGGTCGGAATCAATTTTTGGAAAACCTGAATAGTAGGTAGGTTAATGTATTGTTTCAAGCACATATGATCCTTTTAAACATTGACAACTGTCATTTGTATCCATTAAGATTTTCTATATCTTCTCAGAGAAAAGCAGATTCAGGCTATTGAAGAATCCTTTAAGGCTTCCAACTTACCTCCTGTCCATCAAACTAATCGTTCATTGAAACCTGTGAAGATTATGCCTTTGCTACCTGATTTTGATCGGTAAGTGACTGTTTTTATGTCATTAAGTTCAATAATTTTTGTTCAATAGCATTGTAGATTCCTTGTAGACATCCAGTTGTGATTTTTTCTCGACAGTAGCTTCTACTTCGTAATAAATGTTATGGGAAATGAGAAAGGGAGTCTTCAACAGAATGAAAAATACTGAAGTACTTGCACCAGGAAAAGTAAATTGGCAGTCTGATGGTTACTTTGGAAAATTTGAAATAAATTTAGCCCTTTTGAGGATCAACTTGTTGAGGGATTATAAAGCTGTACTGCAATATTTTAATGGTTTTGTTATTCGTGGTTTCTGGACTGTTAAAAGTTGTTGACTTGTTGACCCAAATCTGAAGTTCTGTTCATTAGAAACGCAAAGCATTCGTGATTATATTGCTTTAGCTGTTTCTAAGCCTTAGTTAATGTTTGCCTAATTTACTTTCATGTAAAACATGCCTATAGTAGTAATTCTATTGAGAACAAGTTATGCTCTCTTGATCTCTTCGTTGGTTTGATGGTTCTGTATTAGTTTAGTGTAGCTATTGGTTCTCCATTTGTGGTCCAGCCATTATTCTAGAAATTTAGTATTTCTACAGTCAGATCTTTTTGTTGCCACTGCTTGCTTGCTATTGCTGCTGTTTTGATCGCTGATGGAGTTGGTCTTAGCTTGTGTTCGACTGCTGCTTCTTTATTTGCCTTAGCTTCCGTTTCTTTATTTTTCCGAGTGCAGTATTCTCTAATGTAGCAGAGATCAGCATTCCTGCCGATTGCCGCTGATGGAGCTGATGTTTAAAATTCCTTTACTACAGCAGATGCCGCTGATTTGGAAGTAATCACCCAGGGACTGATTCCCTCTTTTCCTTAAGTGCTACTTTCCTGCTTAGGCTCTATTTGATTCTCTTTGAGGGTTGTTTATTTTGTTGAAAACATAATGTAGAGTGAAAAGAATATAGTATAAAGTAAATATAGTATATTGAAAATATTTTTGAAGTATTTGGTTGAGTACATTTTAAATGCAGGGGTTTACTTTTTTGTGTTAGGTTTGAAGTAAAATTAATTCCGTGTAAAACCCAGTGTCTTAGCAGCTGTCATTGGATGGTATTGGCTGTTAGCAGCCCACAAATTTAGAAAGGGGGTCAACGGTTGGCGGCTAGGGTAGGGGTTTGACGGTGGTTGATCACGCTTCACACAAATAGTATATTTGGAATATGTCCAAATTTTGCGAATTTCAAATACATTAAAAATGAACTAGGTTGTGAATTTCAAATACATGAAAAATTTACTCCGCATTTGCTTGACAGCCTTTACTAAGCAAACACCATAATTTTGAAGTCCTGCATTTGGTTTGCTTTACACTAGGAACTACCAATTATGGTCTTGCTTTGATCGTCAATAGTATATGTTTAGGTTCGTAAAGTTTAGTTTATGGTTTAATAAAAATTCAAATTTCCCTAATGAGTTTATGTGTTGCTGGATGTGGATTCTTCATGCTTTGCAAGTCTTAAAGACTACTTTTTGGGGACGATTCTCCTTGTAGTGATGTGAGGCTGGGATCTTCCATTTGATGATTTCTATCATTATTCTTTCATCTAAAATGATCTGTGTTTGGTTTATGCATAATTGAGACCTTATCTAGTTTGATACATACCGGCTTCCATTTTCAGGGTATGAATTTTAATCACTATAGAATCATATTCATTCTTTATATTCATTCTTTAATTTGTTGGTCAATTTTAGATTTTGACCACTTGTTACTTATCATGTGGAATGAATGAGGTATTAGAGGATATTTTTAAATAGACATGTTGATAAAAGGGGTAGAAGATTTTAAAAGCATTCATGATAGTTATAGGTTTAGAATGACTAATGAAGATGGTAGGACCATATTAGATTTTGCTCTAGTTTATGATTTTATAATTGCTAATACCTTTTTAAAAAAAAAGATGAATATTTTATCACTTATAAGAATGAATATAGTACTCAGATTGATTATTATCTTATACAAAAATAGATATATTAGATTGCAAATATTGTAAAATTATTCCTAGTGAAATTTTATGTACCTAGCATCACTTATTAGTTTTGGACTTTAAGATGAAGGGGCGAAATATAAAA
The DNA here is from genome assembly GCA_019925795.1 of Dendrobium chrysotoxum. NCBI lineage: Eukaryota > Viridiplantae > Streptophyta > Magnoliopsida > Asparagales > Orchidaceae > Dendrobium > Dendrobium chrysotoxum. Next base: position 161,539 of record JAGFBR010000740.1, read on the forward strand.
AATAAAGTAAAATATTATCTTAAGATTAAATGAGGGCATTTAAAAAATACTTAAAAAATATTTTTAAGAATAAGATTCAAGATCTTCTGATTTTTGACTATGCATGAGGAAGCTAATGTTATGTTGGGAAAAGTAGTTAGTGATATTAAAAAAGTTGTAAAGGATGTGCTTGGAGCATCAAAAGAGAAACCTCCTAATAGTGTAAATAGTTGGCGGTGAAATCAAAATGTGTAAAAAAAAGATCAAAAATAAAAAAAAAACTTTGTTATAACAATTGGTTTAGGTGTAAAAGCTCAGAAAATTAGGAAATGTATAAAGATGCCCGTAAGGAGTCTAAGAAAGCAATATGCGAAGCTTTTAATGATTTATATAGTAGGTTAGATACTAAGAATGACGAAAAATATATGTATAAGTTAGCCAAGCAAAGAGATAGAAGAAGTAAGGATTTAGTTCAAATGAAGTGTATTAAGGATAAAGATCAAAATGTGCTTTTCTTAGAAGAGGATATTCAACAAAGGTGGATGAGATTTTTTGATAAGTTTTTTCAATAAAGATTGTGATAATTTGACTGACTTTAGTGACCTTAGCACCCTAAATGAAAATATAGATTTTTAGTTTTATCGGCGTATTAGTAAAACTTGGACCTGATGATATCCCAATAGAGATGTGGAAATGCTTAGGAGATGAAGGAATTTCTTGGCTAACTAAACTTTTTAATAATATTTTGAAGACTAAAAAGTTGCCAGATGCGTGGAGAATGAGTGTATTGATTCCTATTTATAAGAATAAAGGTGATGCACAAGATTGTGCGAATTATAGAGGAATTAAGTTAATGTGTCACACTTTAAAACTATGGGAGCGAGTTATGGAGCGTAGGCTGCGGCGTGATACTAATGTTTCTCAAAATCAATTTGGATTCATGCCTGGTAGGTCTACTATGGAAGCCATACATTTATTGAGAGGTTTGATGGAGAAATATAGGGAGAATAAGGAGGATCTACATATGATATTTATTGATTTAGAGAAAGCATATGATAAAGTTCCAAGAGAAGTGCTATGGAGAGTTCTTGAAAAGAATGGAGTTAAGAATGCTTATATTCAAATCATTAAAGATATGTATGAAGGAGCTACTACTTGTGTTCAAACACAAGGTGGTTTGACCAAGTATTTCCCTATTTCGGTTGGATTACATCAAGGATCAGCTTTAAGCCCATATCTTTTCGCGTTAGTCATAGATGTTCTCACTAGACATTTACAAGAGGATGTACCCTGGTGTATGCTTTTTGCTGATGATATTCTTCTTGTTGATAAGACTAAAGAGGGAGTTGAAGGTAAACTTGAAGTCTGGAGATTAACCTTAGAGTCTAAAGGTTTTCGCTTGAGTAGATCTAAAACTGAATTTATGGAGTGTAATTTTAGCAGTAATAGACCTAGTGAGGGGATTGTGACTTTGGGCGATCAAGTCATTAATAAGAGTACACGTTTTAGATATCTTGGATCTATTGTTCAGAGTGATGGTGAAATAGATGGGGATGTTATCAGTAGAATTCAAGTTGGATGGTTGAAGTGGAGGAATGCATCGGGCTTGTTGTGTGATAGAAAAGTCCCCCTTAAACTTAAGGGAAAATTCTATAAGATGGTGGTGAGACCTGCAATGCTTTATGGTGCAGAATGTTGGCCATTAAAAGAGAAGCATAATACTAAGTTATGTGTTGCGGAGATGAGGATGCTTAGGTGGATGAGTGGATTTACTCTTAGAGACAGGATACGAAATGAGCATATACGTGAAAAGGTTGGAGTAGCTCCAGTGGAGGATAAGATTAGAGAGAGTCGCCTTAGATGGTTTGGTCACATAAAACGGCGGCCTTCCGATGACCCAGTTAGGAAAGTAGAGGTATTAGATTTGACTTATGTTAAGAAAGGTAGAGATAGACCTAAAAAGACTTGGTTAGAAAATATTAGAAATGATCTTTCTCTATTAGATTTAAACGAGAATTTGACATTGAACCGGACACAATGGAGAAAAAGGATTCATGTTGCCGACCCCACGTAGTGGGACAAAGGCTTGTTATTGTTGTTGTTGTTGTTGGCGTATTAGTAAAACTGTTAAGAGAGGCTTTAAAGAAAATGAAGCGTTGAAAAATGTTGGACTTGATGATATTCCAATAGATATGTGGAAATGCTTAGGAGATGAAGGAATTTCTTGGCTTATGAAACTTTTCAATATTATTTTGAAGACTAAAAATATGCCATATGAGTGGAGGAATCTGTTGATTCCTATTTTTAAGAGTAAAGGTGATGCACAAGAGTGTACGAATTATAGAGGAATTAAATTAATGTTTCATACTTTAAAACTATGGAAGAGAGTTATTGAGCATATGTTACAATGTGATACTAATGTTTCTCAAAATTAATTTGGATTCATGCCGAGTAGGCCTACTATGGATGCTATACATTTATTGAGAGGTTTGATGGAGATGTATAGAGAGAATAAGGAGGATCTACATATGATTTTATTAATTTAGAAAAAAAACATATAATAAAGTTCCAAGAGAAGTGCTATGGAGAGTTCTAGAAAGAAAGAGGTTAATACTGCTTGTATTCAACTCATTAAAGATATGTATGCAGGAGCTGTTACTTGTGTTCAAACATAAGATGTTTATAAAGTGCATTTTCCTATTTCAGTTGAATTACATTAAGGATCAACTTTAAGCTCATATCTTTTTGCTCTAGTTATGGATGTTCTTTCTAGAAATTTGGCAGAGGATGTACCATGGTGTATGCTTTTTGCTGATGATATTCTTCTTGTTGATAAGACTGGAGAGGGAGTTGAAGATAAACTTGAACTATGGAGGTCAATATTAGAGTATAAAGGTTTTCGTTTGAGTAGATATATAACCAAATACATGGAGTGTAATGCTAGTAGTGTTAGATCTAGTTAGGGGGGGGGGGGGGTGCTGTGACCTTGGGGCGATCAAATCATTAATAAGAGTACACGTTTTAGACATATCGGGTCCATTGTTCAAAGTGATGGTAAAAAGATGGGAATAATATTAGCAGAATTCAAGTTGGATGATTGAAGTGGAGGATTGCATCAGGCCTATTGTGTGATAAAAAAATACTCCTCAAACTTAAGGGAAAAATTGCCTAAGATGGTGGTGAGACCTGCAATGCTTTATGGCGCAGAGTGTTGTTCATTAAAAGAGAAGCATACAATCAAGTTAAGTGTTGCAAAGATGAGGATGCTTAGGTGGTTGAGTGGCTTTACTCTTAGAGATATAATGCGAAACGAGCATATATGTTACAAGGTTGGAGTAGCTCTAGTGGCAGATAAGATTAGAGAGAGTTGCCTTAGATGGTTTGGTCACATAAAACATCGGCCTCCTGATGACCCGGTTAGGAGAGTAGATGTATTAGATTTGACCTATATTAAGACAGGTAGAGGTAGACATAAAAAGACTTGGTTAAAAATATTGGAAATGATTTTTTTTATTAGATTTAAATGAAACTTTGACTCTTAACATAACACAATGGAGAAAAATGATTAATGTAGCTGACCCCACGTAGTGGGGTAAAGGCTTGATGTTGTTGTTGCATGTAGAATGAATGAGGTGTATTTTTTCTTTATGTTAAATCAAACTAGACTGATATTTGCTTAAATCAATAATTGGGATATTGCATTTTTTGGTCTTTTGTATGTTTCATTTCACATCTCCCACTAGGTTTGCATTAAAGAACCATTCATCTTAAGACGTCCTAATCATGCTCTCTATGGTTATTATTTCGTAGTTATTCATAAGGCAACAGTCATGCGCTATCTAATTGTTGGGCGGTCATTTAATCTTAAAGATTTTCTGAAAAGTAATTATTTAGAGAATGCTTGGATTTCCTCTTTTTTTTACCTCCTAACTTTATCTGGTGCAGAAAATTTTAGCGGGTTTCACAACACCCTACTTTATCTAAACCCAAATACTTGGAATAAGGCTAATGATCATGGTGGCATTATTTAGTTTCATTAAAGCAACTGCATTCTTCTTCAGCATGGATAGTAGAAAAATCAGCATAAGGTTTGAGTAATTGTAACTAGAACATGCTTATTTAAGGAATAAACATCATTTCAACAGATTCATGGGAGGTGAAAATAGGATTTCTACTATATTCAAGCTTATCTTGAAACTTTGGCATTGGAATGGAGTTTTTTGTTTTACAGGGCATTTAATATTCTTTTCTGTGAATGCTAATCATTTTATATTTCAATTTTCTGCATTTTGAAATCATCATTTGCATGTGGTAACATCTACATGAAAAAGGATTCATTTAACATATTAATATGTTTTCTTTGGCTTTTTATTTTCTTCGATATCACAATGTTGATGGATTTGTCAACCGTGTTCTTTAAATATTAAGTGAATTTGTTGACTTTCCAGCTAGTTTTTCTCAGAAGGTCAACATATTTTTCTTGTTAGGTATGATGATCGTTTTGTGCTGGCATCATTTGATGGTGAACCTACTGCTGATGTGGAGATGTATAACAAATTAGATAGATCCATGCGTGATGATCATGAATCACAGGCAATCATCTTTCCATTATTCTTGGAATTTCACTCTCTTGTCCTATGAAATTCAGATATAACAACCTAATTTTGTTTGTTACAAAGTTGTATAATATTTGTTATTCTTACCCTTAATATTATTATTCAACTAATTTCATGTTATTGCAATTATTGATTTGCTTTAGCATATCAGTTTTTTTTTTATGAAGTAAATAGAATTGTATCACATTTTTTTTTTCTTTCCATTTTGTTGACCTTTTTGAGAGGTGTACTTGCTATATGTTATTACTCTTATAGACTCATAATCAAACAATAGAGTAGTTGATTTTTCCCTTGTCTGATTATGATTTTTTTCACCTTATGTTTTCATTTAAGAATAGTTATCTCATGGGTTTGTTTTTATTCTTTCATTTAGCTGGTAAGGAAGCTTTTGTCATGCTTTATGTTGACCCACCTTGATCAAGCATGAGATGTAGCAGAGGCGGGCAGCCCAGCTACACATTTCTCTCCAATGCCCATCCTGACTCTTATAAAGCAAGATCAAGCGGGTTGAAAATCTATCAAGCCTAGATTGTCATAAAACCTAAAACTCTTTCCATGATCATCAAATAGATCCATCACAATAATTCTTATGGAAACATACATAATTAAATTCATCCACAACAAACTATAGAGCTTCAATCAACCTCATATATATAATGAACACATACTGTTCTTTTTAACATGTATCATAAATATGCTTCTTCTCTGATTCACTAAAACTGTCCAACAAAAGCACTGAAATGAAAGGCAATAATCGGATCAAGGCACCAAGTCCCAACTACTATTTCTCCTTATCTGAAATAACAACCAATATAATATTTGGTGAGCTATAAAGCTCAGTTGGATAAATAAGTTTAATATAGAGTTTAAAATATATGGTAAAGAGAATAATATGCAAGCTGATCCTTCGAATTAACTTGAGTATCAATATCCATATACATAACTTGCTAAGTGCTATAAAAAATATAATCAAGGCATGATTTGAGAATTGAATAAACAAAGGACACAATCATACGCGACAATTATGAATTTCTACAAGAAATATGGATATTCAATCGTTTAAGCTAGACAAATACTTGTTTAGTCAGGATGTTATTCTCTCATTCATGTTTGTCATACTCTCAGAAGTTTCATGTAATGGTTGTCTAAGTTTTGCCTCGTTCATAATGCAATGCTTATACCAGATTCACTCCTACATTATAGGATCATCACTTAGCTCATCAGCATATATCATAATCATTGATAAGGGTTGGACTTGCTCTAGTATAATAATTATCAAGCAACCTCGATAACACTTGGATTAGTCCAATTTACAATTGTGGAAACTCAAGAACTCCTCTTGGTCTCTTAATAGAGGCTCAACTCATCAATATTTCTCTCTCTTCCTATGGAGAACCTATCCTACATGACATGATATTTTATTGCCTCTCTTAGTATTACTTTAATAAAATATTTAAAATATATAGAACATTATCATGCATCTTATAATGATCAAAATATCACAACCTATAACTACTTTATTTGTAAAGAACATATGAAGTAAAACTACTCCAAGGCATAAGCATGACAATATGTGACAAAATTTTGCTTATTTGATTTGTATGATGGATCATGAGACTCATATTATATGAAGATAGCATTAAATGGCTTTAAGCAGGTAAACATTTGCAATATAACCAAACATGCTCAATTTGAAGAAATGTCAATTAGCAATACATATACAGGTCCAATAGCATATTGTAGGGAGGTAACAAGCAATAGACTTACAAATACTTAGCTGCTTATACTTGAGCTCGAATATTTCACACCAAATGGTAGTTCGACTTTAGTACAGGTTTCCTTAAACTGATCAACCCAAGATCTCGATCTCTTATTCACAATATTTAGAAAAAATTATTTTCTCAAACTGCATGAAATTTCTTGACTTATCAACTCAAAATATGAATAAAATATGACCTTAAAATAGTCTCTTACCTCAAATATGAATAAAATCATATTTCTCTCACAAAAATAGTTTCTAGCTCCTTAATTCCTCTTCTTCCCCTAGGACAAGTTCTCACGCTATTGCTGATGGGATGAGGGGAATGAAGCGTGTAGTAATATAAATATTGATGTCACCAAAAATTGCCCTGATCGAACACTAATCTCGAGGCATATTTGAATTGAAAACTACCAAAATTAAATATAGGACCATTTAAACTCTGATTTCAGCAAACTTATAGTTGAACTAAACATATTGCCGAAGCAAACCCAATGACGAAAAAAGATTCAATCCAAGCCCAAATTAAGGGCCTGAAGCATAATTGAAAACTTCAGAAATTAATTAGATGAACAAATGATCTCCAAATTTGGTATGCTTATAGTCTAATTGAATGGTTTGACGAGATGAATCCTACCCAGCTAAGATATCTTAATTCAGAAATTATTAAGGCACATAAATGCTGAACGAATGTTTTATAATCAAGGAAATCAACGTGGACCATCAGATAGAGTATTTCAGATTTTCTCCATATCCATAGACTAAAATATATATATATATATATATATATATATATATATATATATATATATATATATATATAAATAGGTTCCTGCTCTCTATATGAGGAAGGGGAGGAACTCAGAGCCGGAGCATGAACTCTCTCTTGAGCTTAAGAGAGCTCTGAGGTTCTAAGGATCCTAGAGCACCACCGTCGGGCCACCATTTGACCATCGCACAACCATAGTCCTTCGATTATAGTTGCCCGCTAACTACAATCCTTGGACCACAGTTGCCTGATTACAGTCCTTTTGACCTCCATCATCCGCCTGCTACGGTCCTTGGACCACTGTTGCCAGACTACAGTCCTTCGATCACCTTCATCCGACGATAGTCTTTGAACCTGTGTCGCCTGACTACAGTCCTCCGACCACCGTCAGTTGACTACGATCCTCCGACTATCGTCCTCTGGCCACCATCGCCGTACTACGGTCCTTTCGACCCTCATCGCCTGCTGACTATAGTCCTCAGACCACCGTTGCCTGACTAAGGTCATTCCTACTTGCGGTGCCGCAAAGTACGATCCTCCAACCTCTGTCGCCCACCAACTACAGTCCTCCGACCTTCGTTGCCTATTGGCTATAGTCCTTCAATCTCCATCGCCCTTCAACTACAATCCTTAGATCACAGTTGTCTGATTATAGTATTTGAACCACCATCACCCGACCATGGTCCTTCGAACCTCATTCGCCTGCTGACTACGGTCCTCTGACAACCGTCTCCTGACTAAGATCCTCTCGACCTTCTTCGCCCGCCAACTACGGTCCCCTCAGCCTCTGTCGCCTATTACTACAGTCCTTGGACCGCCATCACCAGATTATAGTCCTTCGATCAGTGTTTCCTAACTACGGTCCTTCCGACCTTTGTTGCTTGCCTACTACGGTCCTTCGACCTCAGTCACTCGCCGACTACAGTCCTTCGAACTCCATTGCTTGCCAATTATGGTCTTCGAACCATCATCTCCCTACCACGGTTCTTCGACCACCATTGATCAGTTACCGGTTACGATCCTCAGGTTATCGTCTTTGGAGTACTGTCCTTCTTACCTTTGTCGCCTGCCGACTATGGTTCTTTGACCACAGTCACTGTTGAAATTTGCATTTTGCATTAAATAAATAAATGACAATTACAAGAAAGAAAACATACAACTAAATATGGTATACTCTATCACTTTCTTCCCTCAAGATATTTACAAAAGTTAAGGGGATTATTCTATCATGTATATCATGCCAAATAAAATCTCCAAAAAGGGCAAAATGCGCACAATAATCAGCTGCAACATTACTTTGTCTCGATATATGGTGAAACATTACCTGCTTGAACTCGGATAGGAAGGAAGCATCAAACTCCATGTTGCTGAAGTGGAGTTCATTCTTGCGGTTCATTAGGCCCTGAAGCCATTTGATGGAATTAGCACAATCTCCTTCAAATATAATTCCATCCACCTCATACATCCACTGTTGGAGTACATCCTTGTGGGTAAAAGCTGCCGTATTGACCACAATTACTAGACCACAATCTTTTGGACCTTTGTTGCCCCGTCGACTATGGTCCACCCGACCTCTATCGCCTGCTGACTACATTCCCCTAACTTCTGTTGCTAGCTAACTACGATCCTTAACCACTGTCGCCCACCAACTACGATGGTCCTCTGACCACCGTCCCTCTACTATAGTCCTTTTGACCTTCGTTGCCGGTTGACTACGGTACTTTGATCTTCGCCGCCCGCCGACTATTGTCCTTTAACCAATAATCTTTCAACTATTATCACTTAGCTACTCCAACGCCTACTGACTTTATCACTTACCATTATTAATAATACCAACACACACCATCACTTATTGGATTGATGCATGCCATTGACGTCAATTCTAATTCCCTACTTCAGCACTTGGATTTATGTTGGATTCCTCCAAAAGAGCTCTCCCTACTTCAACAATATAATATGTACTTTATCAATGCCTTCCCCTGAGATAGGGCTTCACTTGCAACCAATATAAATACCAGTGAAATCATTTTAACTGGGTCAGACCCCATGATTTTTCTTTTCTAGGATTTTCCATGTAAAAAAAATTGATTTCTCTTACAATTATTGCACTGCTTTCTCTTGTTTGTATGTGTATTGGATTTTAGTGCAAAGCTAGGACATTAAATTCTATATATCTCTATGGCCATGAATTTTCCGACACACAATAAATATAATATAACTTCATACAAAGTTTTAATCTCAACTATTCACTTTTACATGAGCTGCTGTATGTTTTCCTTGGTGGAAAAGGGAAAAAGAAATGAACAGTACATTATTAGTTGAACAGGAATGCTAAATTAAACTCTGTTCATTTAATTTAATTAATAGATTAATTTATATGAACTTATATATATATATGATCAGAAAAAGATATTGAATTTAATAAAAGTCTTTTAATTTTCATAATGGGTGGAAATGGAGAGATTAAAATTTTAAGTCCATTTTGATCTTTTGTTTGTAAGTTAATTGTTTATTAAATTACTTGTTGGAATTCTTTGTGGCATAAACTACTTTTTCTATGTCCCATATAATATGGAGATTTAGCGCTATCTTTAAGCGTGAATTTTTAATGCGGCCTTTTATTTTGATGGCCCCTCTTGTGTATCTCGCTAATTTTTTTGTTTCTTTTTAGGCTATCTGATTAAGCTTTTTATGTTTTTATTTTTATTACCATCTAGTAATGAATGCAATGTACCATATCTCGTGGATATTCTAGTGCATTTTAAATGCAGGGTTTTTTTTGGATCCTTGGCTGCAATAACCGCATAGTTAATGTATCTCATTAATATACTTGTTTACAGGCCATAATGAAGAGCTTTGTGGTTAGCAGCTCCGATCCTACAAAGCTTGAGAAATTTTTGGCATACATGGCTCCTGCTCCTGATGAGGTGGTGAGCTGCAACTGTTCTGCGTAACATTCTAGATTTTCAATGCTATCCGCTTCATTGGAAACATTTGTCTTAATTTCCTAGTAGGAGGGCTTTTTGAGCTCCTTAACTTTCTTTTGCTTTGGATTCCAACCTATGATTTGTATTTAAATAGCAAGATATTCTGTCTTTTTTGTGTTCTCTGATGACTTTATTGTATTTATTGTAACAGCTATCAAAGGACATGTACGATGAAAATGAAGATATATCATATTGTTGGGTTAGGGAGTATCACTGGGATGTATGTATTCTATGTATAATTTGTAATTCATTTACTGTCCCTTTTTGAAATGTTTTCCCATGCTGCATGCTTTTTAACTGTTCTGTAGTCTTATTATAGTTTTACCTAGATTGCACATGATCCTGTGTTGCAGGTCAGAGGTGATGATGTTGATGACCCTTCAACATTCCTTGTTAATTTTGATGATGATGTTGCTCGATATCTGGTAATGTTTGGACCATTTCTTTGCTACTTGGATTATTGATGCCTTTTAATTTAGAAGAACTTTGTTCGGCAGCCTTTACCCACAAAGCTTCTATTAAAGAAAAAGAAGGCTAAAGAGGGAAGGTCTAGCGATGAGGTTGAGCATTATCCTGTGCCTTCGAGAATAACTGTGAGAAAAAGAGCATCTGTTGCTGTTACAGAAGTGATGGAATCTGGACAAACTTCTCTAAATCATGTATGTAACATTAACTTTCTGAACTTCAATATTGTTGCATGAATGAAACCATATAATGTGCCTGTGCCACTGCTAGGCTGCTTCCATTTCTGGTTTGACTCAGTTTTTCTTCCATTTTTGTGTTCTGGTAAAATATTACATGTCCAGGTAACCGATTGAGTGCATTTTTATTTTTATGTGGAGATTCTTGTATGTATAAGACTTGCATCAAGGTGATTTTATGATGCTTTTGCTCACAGTGATCTATTAGAGAGAGAAGCTTTTCCATTTACAATAAATAAATGAAGTTCTTTGATTATTAAGAAATTGAATAGTATTGTTAGGGTGCATAGTTCTGTTTAGATTTCTTATAATCTTGGATTAATCTGCTAATTAGCATTATGAAACTTTATGGAGATGTAGTTCAAGGACTGCATTTAGTATTTGGCCCTTTTTTGTGGAAATTTGAGGGCGGGGCTGATGCCGGACTAAATGCCTAACATGGATGAAGTAAGATTATTGCACGATTCTTTGATTAAAGCATTAAAGCACAATTACTAGAACATGAAACAAGAAGATAAAACAAGAGAAGGGTGCCGGCGTTTAGGCCAAATCACTAGCTAAGCATTTGAACCCACAAGATAAATTAGAAACTCAATAATAAACATAAGGGTAGGAGTTCACTCAACATCCCTAATCTAACAATAAGATTAGAAAGCATAGAAAATCAATAACTCAAATCCTACGTTTACTAAGCTTAGGCAAAATTAAGCGGAGCGATTCCTTGCGCTTATGTCACCACCTACAAGGTTAGAAAACAAAGAGATAATTGAAAATGGAAGAAAAGTCAACCCTTATGCAGAGGGACGTTGTTGCCGAAAGAAACCCTTTGATTTGCCAAGGACGCCTTTGATGATTTGTAGAAGACGGTCGATGTAGCCTTGGAAGGGAAGCAGTGAAACAGCCGGAAGGATGGCGGGTGTGAATCGGCCGACGATAGTCCACCGGCCTTTGAATCTTTGATCGTCGATTGTATCCACCAAGGGGATGTGAATCCGCTCGAAGTATTCTTCGACGGTGTTGTCGAAATCAAAGCCGACGTCGAAGAATGGGGAACGAAGGATGTCGATGTTGTCGTCGTCGTCAAGTATCAATCCGTAGTCCCATTCAGGGACTTCCATTCATGTTGGAGAAGAGAGGGTGGGTTGAAGATGAGGGTTCCTTGCTGTCCTTGGAGCTTTACCCTTGGAGAATTAGGGTTTTCACTTTGGAATTCAAGTGAGAGAGGGGAGGGGGGTGGTCGGCCTAGTGGGGAGGGGTTGGGGAAAAGTTAGGGTTAGGATAGGGGAGGGTTAGGGTTTCCAAATTCTGAATTTTTGTTTCAGATTTTGGATTATTTGGAGGGAGCTAAAAGAGGAAATTAGAATTTAATGGGAGATAGCATTGGAGAGAGAGAAGGGGAGAGAGGGGCGGTGGCAAGGGCTTGGGCCGGCGGCATTAAGGAGAGGGGAAGTAGTTTGGGGAGGAATTAAATGGGTTTCTAATTTTAACTTAGTGATTAGGAAAGGTTTTAATGAGATCCTATTTAAATTAAAATTCAAATAGGATCCTATTTGGAAACTTTCCAAAAATAGATCTTAATAATTTAGGAAATGATTCTAAATTCAAATTATATTTATTTGAATTCAAAACATATTCTAAATTATTAAATCTAAAATAGGAAATAGGAAATAAGGGAAGGATGGGGTGGGGCCGGCGGGAGAGGGGGGGGGGGGGGGGGAGGCGGACGGCTTGGGTTGCCGTGAGGGGGGGGAAGGAAGGTGGAGGGGCTGCCGTATGGGTGGTGGGAGGAAGAGGAGGGGGGGGGGGGGGGGGGATGGGGCTTTGGCCGTGAGGTGGTAGGGGTGGGGGTGGGTTGCCGTGGGGAGGGGGAAGGAGGAGGTGGGGCCGGCGGCGGGTTGGAGAGGAAAGGGGGAGGATCCACAGAGCGACCACGAATCCGACACGTCTAGATTGGTGGGTAGTGCGCACTCTCCCTCTCCTAGGGAGTCGTCTCAAAAGCTCTCAATCTCAAGCCAACAAACACAAGTGTAGGAAAATTCTTTTGATATTCATTCATTAATTAAAACAATACAATAGGGGCCTTTAAATAGCCTCAAACAAAAGACAAAACGAAAAGACAAACATGCCCTCTTGGGCTTACAAACAAACCATCCTAAAATAAGGGTACAACGGTAAACGAACTAAAGGAAAACAATAACATAATAAAACTCAAAAATATAAAGACTCGATCGTGGCCGTAGATCGACGACCACGTCTCCGGTAGACTTTCCATGTGGAGATGTCCTCATCAGGGGCCCAATCAAATAAAAAAAGGGCACAGATAATTCAGGCAAGTGCGTGCAGTTCAAGAACACAAAAGGTAAGCCTAAGAAAAAAAACCACAGGAAGATGACGAATCACGAATATTGAAGCACAGAAGATGATAGGCAGAGTTGTAGTCCAAATCACATGAAGATGATGAATCATGAATATAGAAGCAAATTGAGATAGACTGATAATGGAAGCGCCACAAAAAAAAAGTTACTTCATAGACACCGGAGCAATGACGTTTGAACCAGCACCAATGCAGTACACCCAAACACTTCTAAGCAGCTCAAGGGAGGATAACAATCTTACCATGATGATAAAAAAGCAGCTTAGAACCTGCAGCAAGAACAACCATCTAGCAGACAACTGAACAGATCCACCAAGGATTAGCCCTCACAAAGAAGTTGAGAATGGCTTATGAGGTCGAGTAGTGATCCAGTACTCTTGGCAAGGAAAAGTCCAAGGTTTAGTAAATGCCTCAAGAATTGTTGTTGCCAAAACAGTTGAAGTTGCTATTGGCTGGTTGTGTTTAGTGGCATTATGATTCTCCATTTTTGGTGAACGGTTGCACAATAAATTCTAGTCCATGCAATGTCAGATTGCTTAAGCTGGCTGAATGATCATTAAAATTGGAAAATGTTGATAGTGTAAGCCTCAATTGCCCAGAACTTTGGATGTTTCAATCAGCCTCTTACAACTAGTTGTTAAATGGTCTGTATTTTCCACCAGTTGACAACCCAATTGGCAATGCATTGATGAGCAAGTCCTCTTCTAAGCAGCCATTTGTTGGTGGGAATAACATCCTTTTAAAGCCTCCACCAAAAGAATTTCTCTGGAAGATACAGCTGCATGGCGAAGCCAAGGAAATGGTTCAACTGCAATGGGGAATTAAAAATCATAAGCAAGAGTTGAGATTGTTTTGTGGATTGAGGCACGGTGCTGCTGCAGTTGATCATGTTCATAATGCAGATTGATAGGGATTTTCATAATGCGTTGGAGCAGCAGTTCGACAAAGTGCGTTGCAAGTTTCTGTCTATCCTAGTGCCTGGTGCTGTTAAGAAGTTCTGAGACCTGCATTGTATCAAGCCTTTGAACATTAATAAATGAGGGCGGCCATTTTCTTAGCGGCATGTCCAAGATCCAAGTATGATTTAGTACATTAATGCTTGACCCATTAGCTACCATCCAGCGGTTAATAGGAAGAAGGTTGTCGCTCCACAATTATAACTTTCCAAGTGTCTGAATCCGTTCTGCAAGCAGCCCGAACCCACATGTCATGCCAATAACTCTCATGTAAACATCTATTTAATAGAGTGGAAGGATTAAAAACAAAACTCTAAGCAAATCTTGCTCTTAATGGTCCCACCCAATTGACAAAATTGACCCATCCATGGTTCCTCTGCTTGCATAATTTATCCCATGATATACTGCATACCAATTTTGATAGCATCTTTATTCCAAAGGAAACTTGTACATAACTTTTCAATCTCGTGGAGAGTGAATCGACGCACTAAAGTATGTGAAATAAGATACATTGACAGATTCAAAACTGAGGAATCAATCAAAATCACCTTGCTTGCCAATGATGAATGTCGATTGCCCAAGGCTACAATATTAACCTTGGCTCTCTGAATTTCATCACCGAAATCTTTAGCAATTAACCGCCTCATTGCTAATTTAATTCCCAGGTAGACAAATTCCTTAACCTTTAGAAAACCAAACTTTCTAGCAATCCTGCTTTGCTTCCAAGTGCGGGTTGCCTTATTGAACCGAATAGATGACTTTATTATATTAATTCTTTGTCCTATCTATTGGCAATAATTCTACAAGATCACTTGTATATGATTGATAGCACTTAAAAGAAGCTTCCGATGCTATGATTATATCATCTACATATTATAGGTGAGAAATCCGAGTACCTCCCTTGGCAATGGCAACACCCAAGCGATTCGCTCTTTGCTTGAATGCCATTAATAGCAACTCAAGACAGAATAAATAAATACGGCGACATTAAATGACCTTGTCGAAACCCACAATTTGCTTGAATCCACTCTATTCTTGTCCCATTGATCAATAAGGCAAATGTTAGGTGGCTGATAAATTGGAGAGTCCAGTTGATGAAGCAACTAGGGAAGCCAAACTCAGTCATCACCTTTTGTAATGTTGCCCAAGTCATTTTGTCATATGCTTGTTTCATGTCTATCTTTATAGCCATGAATCCCGTAATGGAGGTAGTATGCTGAAATTTATTTATAATTTCTTGTGCAAGCAAGCAGATTGGAGATAGATCGTTGTGGCACAAATGCCCCTTACTATTAAAATACCAGAATTGGAAGAATGCATTTAAGTCTCCAAATCAGAAGTTTGACAACCACTTTTTATATGATTTGGTATAGGCTGATGGGCGAAAACTTGACAGAAGTATCAACATTGTAAACTTTAGGGTGCAGCATAACCAATGTCTCCTTCCAACTATGAGTTATCTCTCTAGAGAGAAAGAATTCCTGAGCTGTGGCACAAATGGTTGGGCCTACAATTTTCCAAAGCACTTGATAAATGAGGCCGTAATACCATCTATTCCTGGAGAATGATGAAGTCCCATGTCTTTAATAGTTTCCCAAATCTCTTGCTACTACGTGGGAAGGGATTTAAGGCTTGTCTTCAAAGGATGGCCACCAGTCAAAATGAAGGCACAACCTTGCCACTTAACATAGAAGAACCATATGAAATGATCTATAAAAGTTCTCATATCCTCTATAACTTCCTTCCCAGGTCTTAATGTGGCGAATTCTATTGCTCCTACCCTTGGAGGAGGCAGTAGGATGAAAGAAATGAGTATTAGCATCTTTGTCATTTAGCTGTGGAACTTTAGCCCCGTGTTTTCCACCAGCAGTTCATTATAGCTATAGTAGCATTTAGCTCATGGATCTCTTGGTCTTGATCGCGACCAATATTGGAGCATTCAAGTATTTGAAGATCAACAATTTCTCTCTCCAATGAATCCTTGATGGAACTTAGCTCCTTATATTTATTCTTGCTCCAATTAGAAAGAGCTTTAAGTGTTCGTGAGCGCTTCTTGTTAAGCACTTCCGTTGGTGATCCCAATCATCTTTTTTCCATTTCTCCCAAACTATCTTCCAGATCATGGGATAAGATAGCCAAGTTTTCTCAAATCGAAGCCATTTTGAGTGCTCTGCCATGGTACGAGGGTACGAGGGATAATGTGCAACAGAACAGGACAATGGTCTAAGGGAAGGCGAGTGAAGTGTCTGACATAAGCAAAATGAAACAAATCCACTGCCACAGTATTGGACATATATCTATCATGTCTCTCCCACATTTTACTAGTCCCCACCTTATTATTGCTTCATGTAAAGTTGGGGCCCAATGTATTGTAATTCATACAAGTCACAGGAATTGATGAAGTTTTCCATTTTCTTGACTCCCACAGGGAGTATTGGAACGGCTTCCCACCTTTCTTTTCAAGTTGAAACAATATACAATGAAAGTCACCACTAATAACAGCTGGGTGGTTGGGTTCAATAACATTAGATAGTAATTACCAAAGAGGCCTCCTCAAATGGTGTTCCTTGTTTGTTGCATTACTTTTATTGAGAGATTTGATGGAGATGTATAGAGAGAATAAGGAGGATCTACATATGATATTTATTGATTTAGAAAAAGCATATGATAAAGTTTCAAGAGAAGTGCTTTGGAGAGTTCTAGAAAAGAAAGATGTTGCTGCTTGTATTCAAGTCATTAAAGATATATATGTAGGGGCTGTTAGTTGTGTTCAAACACAAGGTGTTTTTATCATGCATTTTCTTATTTTAGTGAATTATACCAAGGGTCAACTTTAAGCCCATATCTTTTTGCTCTAGTCATGGATGTTCTTACTGGACAGTTGTATGAGGATGCACCATGGTGTATGCTTTTTGCTGAGGATGTTCTTCTTGTTGATAAGCTAGAGAGAGAGAGTTGAAGATAAACTTGAACTATGGAGGTCAATCTTAGAGTATAAAAGTTTTTGTTTGAGTACATCTAAAACCGAATACATGGAGTGTAATTTTAGTAGTGATAGATCTAGTAGGGGGACTGTGACTTTGGGCGGTCAAATTATTAATAAGAATACACATTTTAGATATCTCAGGTCCATTGTTCAAAGTGATGGTGAAATAGATTGGGATATTATTAGTAGAATTCAAGTTGGATGGTTGAAGTGGAGGAATGCATCAGGCTTGTTGTGTGATAGAAAAGTACCCCTCAAATTTAAGGGAAAAATCGCCTAAGATGGTGGTGAGACCTACAATGCTTTATGGCACAAAATGTTTGTTATTAAAAAAGAAACATACAAGTGTTGCAGAGATGAGGATGTTCAGGTGGTTGAGTGGCTTTACTCTTAGAGATATGATGCAAAATGAGCATATACATGAAAAGGATGGAGTAGCTCTAGTGGCAGATAAGATTAGAGAGAGTTGCCTTAGATGTTTGGTCATATAAAATGTTGGCCTTCTGATGTTCTTGTTAGGAGAGTAGACGTATTAGATTTGGCCTATTGTTGACCTCAATACTAGTGTCGGGGTCAAGTCGACTGCGCACAGTGAATTTCTAAGGCGAAAGAGCATGGCGTCGCTGGTAACTCACCCGACGTGCGTCGATTGAAAACTCAAATCGCCAAAATGGCCTTTATTCGCGAAACGGATAGCCCTGGTGCATCCAGAGCAATGAAAAAAGCTACACTCATATTGATTGGGGTCGTCGATCGACGAAAACTTAAATTTTGCACGTGCAAATTGAGGGGACAACTTGCACGAATGACGTCAACAACGTGCAACTATGTCGATGCACGATTAATAAAAAAATTCATATCAGCTTTCTATTTAAAATTAGTTAACAATAATAATAAAAAATAAAAAATCTAACTCAAAAAAAAAAAAAAAACCCAAAATACCCCTCCCTCACATAACCCTCACTTAAACCACTCACCCAACCGACCTCTCAGCACTCCAACTGAACACTCACGACTCCCTCTCACGTCTAATGCATGCCCCCCTCTTTTCCCATTCGGCTCTCCCTCTCTCTCGCGTGCCCAAGCCCGTCGCCGACCTCCTCCGTCCAATTGAACACCAAGGTTTTGTGCGTCACCGTCGTCGTTGTCTCGCCGTCATCACCTCGGCCGTTGCGCACCTAAGGCGGGGAAATGCTATGTTTTATAGACAGGTATTTGAAGACCTATGACCGCTTGTATTTGTGAGCGAGCAATGAAATTTCGGCTGCGGTGTCCCCTGACTACTTTTATTAGCAGGCGAGAAGGCTTTGTACAACCCGATGTAGCTCACTACATAGGGACAACGTCAGGGTGTTGCCGAAATTTACAACAAAACTTATGACCTAGAAAAATTTAAAGAAATTGAAATCTATCCAAACTCCTAAGCCAACAAAATATAAAATGCATGATATCCTTGTTTTCAAACGCTGAAACAAAGATGAACAAAAATCTAAGTGTAACAGAAAGAACTTACAGTAAACTTGTAGGATAACTAGTTGCTTGTCAACCAATGCAAGTAAGAGCCAATTTTTCCCTCTCTTAGCTCCTAACTTGTACACACTCAAATACCGTAACAATATGCTCTATAAACTAAAATGTGCAAAGGAATGAACTAGGGTCGGGTTCCCTATTTATAAACCAGGAAATTGATCCCCTTGTGGATATGCTAAACTAAACTCTAAGCACAAAATGACAAGGGGAGGAAGGCCTTAGGTAACGTGTACGCCAGCTATTAAAGTCAGGAGACTCGTACGCCTCGTGAATGTGTTGTACATCTAGTAAACATTTGCCTTTGAAAAGAATCAAAATAGTGCACTATTGCAAGCCACGGGCGGTACGGCTTTCTCATTCAAGTGTGTGAGATGTGTCAAATCACCAAAAAGAAATGTCTCCTACACATCTCTTGATTGTATAGTACAAATGCTTTCACTCAATACAAGTGCACTATACGAGCACACTATGTGGTATGTATGTATATTGCCAATCATATGGGTGCATTGCATACTATGTATGCATGCCATTGATCATACAAATGCATATTGCAAATGCACTAGCAATCATACAAAGATAGCATGCATGCATACTAAACAAACATACAAATGCATCATACACGTGCGCTAAGTAAAATGCAAGTGCCTCATATAAAGTGCACTCGTTTAAGTCTATCATGCAACATGCGAATGCATCACGCATATTTACTATTTAACATACAAGTACATCACGTGCGTGCACTACACTACATGCAAACTCATCACATGCATACACTATGCACCATGTAGATGTAGCAGATGTACACGCCACACAACATGCAAATGCATATGCAAGCGTACAGATATACAAACAAATATATGAATGTGTATACAAACACGCAGATACGTCATACACATCCAATGTGTCACATGCATATATATACTGAGGATACTGCGTGGACTAAAAAGTAATGAGTTTTAAAACATGCAAACATATACCAAATAATAATACAAATGCACATATAAATGTGTAATTGTGTAAACTGTACTGAAAAACAAAATACCGCATGGGCCCCAACGAGCGTGACATATTAATAACATCTGAGGATGCTGCGAGGGTCAAAAGTGAACTTAGGTTCACAACTTGAATCACCAAACAAATACACGGTTATAGCGTCGACCGGAGTATTTTGTTTTATACGATTATATTAGACCTTCAATGTTTATTACAAGAAATGCTCACTACTAAAAAACATAAACTCTCGAGATCATCGCTTATTAAATCAATCGGAATAATTGAATTTATATGTTTTTATTAGGCCTTCAAGGTCTTTTATAAAGAAAATTCATTTATCAAAATACATACTCTCAGTTCCGATATTTATACGTCAACTCTGAAAATTAGGAGCTGAACCGATCCTCTATCAGCAATCAAATAAGTGTCGACAAGGTTCAAATAATAAAATGAAATTACCCAACACCCTGATGATGGTCGTGTTGATAGAAAATCTTATCTGGAGGGGACCCTAAACATTTTAAATACCTCCCAAACTCATAAAAATACAAATATTTAAAGTGGTTTCAAAATTACATAGATGATGACCTTGTTTAATGCAAATCTCAACTGGAGTGGTACATACAAATTTCAAAGAAATGCCCCCTTCCCCCCACATCTCAAATTTAATTATTCAGAGGTCAAGTTTAAATAAAACTTTCAAATCTATTGCTCTTTAAAAATTTAAGATATTCAAAATAAAATAAATCATCTAAACACCTGAAGCAAAAATTCATCCATCCTCCGTAATAGTTTATCAAGGTGGATAAATTTAAATATCACTTCAGCTCACAAAGAGCGAATATTCAATCGAGAATATAACTAGGATTCATTCGTATACCATCTCTTGCCAGTAAGGATGTGGCACGTGTCTTCTATCTAGTGGTTTCGCTGCCAAATGACATCACCATACTTGTCAATGGCGCAAAATAATGCGCGCCATAGTGCACAGCGCGGCGCGACGCACCTACGGCACTAGCTGTATGGCGCGGCACATGGGTTCAAGTTGGCGCACGCTATGTGTACCATCTATGCGTAATGGCGCATGACGTGCGCTATTTTAATTTTAGGTTAAATAATTTTGAGATTTTTATATAATTTTATTTTCTAAATAATATATCGAAGCCGAAGCACGGTAGCAGCATTCCCTCACGTGATCGAAGCCGAAGCACGGTAGCAGCATTCCCTCACGTGCGAGCATTCCCTTACTTGATCGAAGCCGTGAGTCCCTTACCCCGATATGATTGAAGCCGCGCCAGATTCTGTTGCACGGGTTACTGCACCTTCATGCCCGATTCCGCCGCAAGGGAGCTTGTTTGTCAGTTTTTCCTTCATTAGTTAGTCCTTAAGCTAGTTTTTCAATTTAATCTATTCTTAAAACTTTTTTGCTAATTTCTTTTTCTCAAGTTAAAATTGCAAAATTTCTTGAAAGCCTCCAGGATCATGTTTCCTCATTTTATTTCTTCAACTTATTATATTATTTATTTTAGATTTTAATCTGCCTACAATGCTAATTTTTTCATCCAAAAGATGAGTTTTTGTTTAATTGATGACTTGTGTGAACTATGAACTTTGTACTTTGTGTGAGTGATTTTTAAGCATTAAATCATCTTTCAGTTTAATGATATTTCATATTCATGCTTATTTTTTCATAATTATTTTATAATTTGCCCCATGTTCAAAATGGCGCGCGCCGCGATGTGCGCTGTGCACCATGACTCCAAAGGAACGTTTGCGCCGTGATGCGCCATTCATCGTTGACAAGTATGGACACCATAGGTAAATGATTGTAACCAGGGCTCACTGACCGAGTGATTTTGTCTCCAAATGGTACCACTAAATTACGGTCATGGCCAAAGCTTGTATCTTCCCCAATGGCTTTAAACTTTTGAGTAATGAATCAATAGGATATAGTCGATAGGGCACAAATGCATTTGTTAGCTAAGGTGGATTCAAATCTGTCCCCTTAGACAAACATTCACCCTAAGTTACAAGGTACTCTTGGATAAATCAACCCATGGCTGCCGACAAGGATCCTTCTATCAGGTTGGGTTGACTTATCTCTTTTGACTAAGTAGACTAGAGACCATGAAGACCCGATATGACAGAACCATGGGATCTTATTGGTTTCATCATCATTCCCCCCACCATTCACTTTAAGTGCGTGGTGATAAATTTTAGATTTTTAATATCTAATTCTGCTGCTACTATATGCTGGATACTACATATCTGTTCAACGACTAGCCTTAATCGAAAGTTTTTTTTTCGTTACTGGGAAGGGTAATTAACTCTAGGGGTTGCGCCTATAGGAAACTAGAACATTAATTTCTCGCAACATGAAGGCTTTTGCTCTGGGTAGTGTCTTATCTAAAATCCAATATGCTTCTGAAAATTTACCCCGAGACCTAAACTTGTTAAAACTATCATCCCTGACACAAAAAGGATGGGTCACGGTGACAATGGGGCGTGAATTTTTAGAGCCCACACCTATGTTAAGAGAGGTCAAGGTTGATATAAAAAGACTTGGTTAGAAAATATTAGAAACGACCTTTCTTTATCAGATTTAAATGAGAATTTGACTCTTAATAGGACAGATTGGGAAAAAAAGATTCATATAGCCGACCCCACATAGTGTGATAAATGCTTGATGATGTTGTTGTTATTATGTTTCAAGCAGACCCACTAATAAGGCTTGGTGATTATACACAAGATGTTTCAATTAGTTGCTTGATTCCTTCTTTTGGGCACCTTTGTAATTCCACACTATGACAGATGTCATTAGGCAAGCGAAGGAGATGTGTCCCCACCATCCATATTGTCGTCTATGGTTTTCTTTCTCTTTCTAGGAAGCAGTTCAATAGGCCACACCTGGATATGGAACTGAGCTTTAGAGACTCTGCCCTTGCCAACTTTCTATTTGTGTGAGTGATGCTTTAGAGCGCCTTGTGTTGGCCTTCTGGAAGTCTGACCCACTGAAAATGTAAGTGGTTGCAAATTGTCGAAGCCTAGCTGACGTCCCCAATTGGGATCTGTTAGATTGGTCCCTGCTGGACCGAAAATAGAAGGGTTGGTCCATCATGGACTGGCCAGGGTTTACGTGAGGTGGAACTAGTCCGTTTGGTTGAAATCCCACCCCCTTTGGGGTGGGTCCCAGGGAGTTTTTTCAAATGGAGGAGGGGCCGGCTAGGAGGGAAAATTCAAGGGGGAAGGCTGTTTTGGGCATTTGCTTGGTTTTGTATGCTTTAAGTAAGTTGTTTATGTGATGTTTGTTGATTTTAGATTGTTTTTAGGTTGAGTGTGCTCTAGTCGATGGCTAAGGATTTGGGAGAGCCGGATCTTCCTCTTTAATTGAAGATCCGTTTGGATCTTGTCTTTCTTTCATATATATTTCAATAAAAGTGATATTCTTGTGAGTTCTTCCTATTTTCTCTTGTTTCCAATTTCTGGTTTGCTGAAATTAAATTTCAGTCAAGGAATTTCACAATTTATGCATCCACTACCTATCAAATTGGTATCAGAGCAATGTTTTGGGCTGAAATATAGGATTTCTAAATTGGTATTAGAGCGGTGTCCTGGGCTGAAATATAGGACTACTTGCTGATTTCTGCTGCTTTTTTTCCTCCGTATTGTTGATTTCTGTTGTTTGAAGGCTAGGTTCGCTCGGAGCTAGGATCCAAGTACCTATGGTGGCCAAGAAAGTTGATGCCTTGGAAGAGCATCTTGAAGGAGAAGTGAGGCAAATCAAAGCGGCATTTGAGGATAGAATTTTATCAATGGAGGGTAAGTTCTCTAACCTAAAAGAGATGGTGAAGGTGTTGGATCTTCACATCCAAACGGCAGCATTGAAGACGAGAGCGCCAATAGGAGGAAATGCAAATTCCGGCAATTGGATGGATGATCACAATGTTGAGATCTTGGAGGGAGAGGAGAGAGGACCTCCCATAGAGCCTATTCCTAGGGATGAGATAGGTAGAAGGTATAGGGAGAGGCGTGAGGGGGATGTGTATAAACGAAGGGGTACTAATTTTGAAATGAGGAGGGGAGATTTTGATGAGGAGTTTGGGTACAAGCGTGGAAGTGATGATTGGGTCGCTTGAGGGGACCACCAACTTGGGGACTGGGAAGTTATGGAGGAATCAGGAGGAATAAAGGAGGTCCAAGGCGGGGAAACTGAAAATGCATGTTTTTGAGGGAGAGGATGCACATGGGTGGATCTATAGGGTGAGAGGTATTTTGCCGTCAATGGGTTGACGGAGGAGGAAAGATTGAAGGCAGTTGGCCTGTGTTTGGAGGTGAAGGCATTGGCATGGTATCAGTGGAGCGACATGAGGCAGCCTATGCAGAGCTGGAGAGAGTTCAAGGACTGCCTGTTAGAACATTTTCGAACCAACAGGGGATGGGAATTTTATGAGTAGTTCTTCGCTTTGACGCATGAAGGATCAGTGGTGGAGTATCATGAGAGGTTTAAGTAACTTGCTAGTCGACTAAATCAGCTTTCAAAGACTGTACTAGAGGGAAACTTTATGAAAGGGCTCAAACTAGAGATCCGAGCGACAAAGTGATGAGACCTTATGATTTGAGAAAGGTTATGGACTATGTTGCACCGATACACCTATTTACGAAGGTATGTAGTATCAGACATGTGTCAGATATGAATACACATCCGATACGGCACTGATATGTGTCGGATACGGCTTTGCCGTATCAAATTATAATAATATTTAAATTCAAAAGGACACGCGTATCGGATATGCGTGCCTATTAAAAAACAATAAAATGACGGGAGCGGCTCGTATTTCCTATTCATTTCCGCGACTGCGAGGGTTTATGCATTTTTGTGACCATAAGCTGAGTTAGGGCTTTTCCATTTTCGTGACTACAAGCGTGCGTCTTCTTCTTCGTCATCGAAGGAGCAGCAAACGAGCACGCCGAGCAGGCGAGATGGGGCGACCCAATTGCAGGAAGATGATATAGAAGTTCAAAGACAAACCCCAGAAGAAGTTAATCCTATCATTCCTTCCATTGAATAGTTGAAACTTCATATGTTAGATAATTTATGTTTATGTTTTTGTTGTTGTACTAGATATTTAATGCTTACTTTCATTTTGATATTATAAGCTACAAGACTACAAATGATGTTGCTTTAATTTTTTTTGTCACTTCAAATATTATGCTCTGATTGATTTCTTAATTTTATGAATGATTTATAAATTATAATGCCATGTCCACGCCGTACCCGTATTATGCATTTTTAATAATTGATGTATCTCGTATCTGTATCGTATCGTATCCGTGTCGTCGTATCCGTATCGGTGCAACATAGGTTATGGAGCTAGCCCAGTTAATGGAGGGTCAGAAGCACCTGGAGAGGGGGGCCAGAGGCAGCAGTTCAGGAGGCTCTTACAGGATGACCACCACCTTTTTGACACCTAAGGGGCCGACATCGGGTATCCCTCGAGAAACCCCAAAGGAGAAGCCCGTAAGAGGGGTAAGGGGAAACTTCAAGAAGCTCACTGAGAAGGAGCTACAGGAAAAGAGAGCGAATGGACTGTGTTTCAGATGTGATGAGAGGTAGACACCAGGGCACAAGTGTGAGGACCGAACGCTTCAGGCTCTCACCATCTGTGATGACGAGGAAGCTGAGGAGGGAGGTGGGAGTGAGGCATTGGGTGAGAAGGAAGAGCTGCATGTAGACGTGATAATAGTCTCTTTGAACCTAGTGGTGGGATTCACTCCAAATCACACAATGAAGGTAAAAGGAGAAATTACAGACAGAGAAGTAGTGGTGTTGATAGACACTAGGGCTACCCACAATTTCATCTCCAACCAGGTTGTAGAATAAATGTGGGTGAAACTGGTGGAAGGGTGTTATGGGGTGATGATGGCCACAGGGAAGATGGAGACAGGTAGAGGAATGTGTAGGAAGTGATTTTGACCATACAGGGGGTCCAAGTGAGGGAGGACTTCCTCCCATTGGAGATAGGGAGCAATGATGTCATCCTGAGGATAAAATGGTTGCAGACCTTGAGGGATACCACGGTCAATTGGGGAGTACTGATGATGGAACTAGTGGTGGAGGGAAGAAGGGTGGTGATCAGGGGAGATGCCGGAATATCCAAAGTGATGGTGTCTCTCAAAACCATGGTAAGGGCCATACAGGAGGTGGGAGGATGATTTTTAGTGGAGCTGTAGAGCTTAGAGGGGATCAGCTCGGAGGAAGGAGGAGACATCTGTCATTCAGTACAGTCGCTTATATAGTAGTTCAGTGAGGTCTTTTAGCCACCTCAAGGATTGCCACCACCAAGGGAGTAGGAGCATGCCATCCCTAAGGGATGGGGTATCATCGATTAGTATCAGGCCTTACCGCTACTCACAGATCCAGAAGGATGAGATCGAGAAGCTGATTAGAGAGATATTGGAGGCAGGGATCATCAGGCTGAGATTGAGTCCTTTTTCTTGCCCTATCTTGCTGGTTAAGAAGAAGGATGGGAGCTGAAGATGAATAAAGAGATTGTGCCAGGCAAGTTTTCTATTCCTGTGATAGACGAGTTGCTGGATGAGCTATATGGAGCGATGCTATTCACGAAGATGGATTTGAAGTCTGGGTACCATCAGATCAAGATGAGAGAGAAAGATGTCTCGAAGACTGTATTTAGAACACACGAGGGACAGTACAAGTTCTTGATTATGCCGTTTGGCCTCACCAATGCTCTTACTACATTTCAGTCCCTCATGAACAGGGTGTTCCGATCATACCTTAGGAGATTTGTACTAGTTTTCTTTGATGACATCCTGGTGTACAGCAGGTCCGATGAGGAGCATTTGGAACACCTGAAGGTAGTATTAAAAGTGTTATATGAGCATCAGCTGAGGGCCAACCAGAGGAAGTTGTTTTGTACAGCCCAGTGTAAAGTACTTGGGGCATATGGTAACTTAGGATGGGGTGGCCGCTAATCAGGCCAAGATTGAGGTAATGCTGAAAAGGCCGCTACCTAGGAATCGGATGGAGCTGAGGGGTTTCCTAGGGTTGATTGGATACTATAGGAGGTTTGTCAGGGGATATAACACTATGACATATCCATTGACAGAGCAATTGAAGAATGATAGATTCTTATGGGGAGTGGCAGCTACCCAGGCCTTTGAGAGACTAAAGAAAGCCATGATCACAGTATCGGTCCTGACTCTATCAGATTTCAGCCAGAATGCCAAATTTTTGTGGTAGAGATTGATGCATCAGAATATGGATTGAGGATAGTGCTCATTCAGAATTACTGACCCATAAGAAGGGCGACCTTACTTGTTGGGCCGACATTTCATCATCAGGACATACCATAGGAATTTCAAATACCTGTTAGAGCAGAAGATGGTGACCGACGAGCATTAGAAGTGGCTGTCAAAGTTGTTGGGATATAATTTTGAGATCTAGTATAGGCTAGGGCTAGAGAACAAAGTGGTTGATTCCTTGTCCAAATGTGTGGGGGAGCTCCAGGTGTTAGCCATTTTGGTACCACTGATAATGGATTGGGGACAAGGAGCTAAGGGAAATGAAGGCAGATTTGTTGAGGGATGAGAGTAGATTCCTTGACTATTCCCTAAAGTGGAGACTGTTGTACCAGGGGAGATTTGTGTTGCCACAGACCTCGGTTCATATTCCTCACATTCTGCAGGAGTTCTATGGGAGCTCGGTTGAGGGTTATTTGGGCGTGCAAAAGATGTATAGGTGGTTGGCGGCATAGTTGTATTGGAAGGGGATGCATAAGGATGTGGAGGAGATGGTAGCTTGATGTGAGGTATGCTAGAGGAACAAATATATGACCATGGCTTCAGAAGGATTATTGTAACTCCTAGCTTTTCCAGATAGGGTGTGGGAGGATGTCACTATGGATTTTATAGATGGATTACCTAGATTTGAGGGGTTTGTACTGATTTTGGTAGTGGTGGACATATTGAGCAAATACTCTCATTTCATTCTCCTATGACATCCTTACACGGTAGTGACAGTGGTAGCGACATTCATTAGAGAGGTGGTCAGACTGCATAGGATATTGGAGTTTATAATGTCCGATCGAGATAAGGTGTTCCTCAGTCATTTTCAGATGGAGCTGTTCAGGCTGCAAGGGACAATACTGAAGAGGAGCATTGGTTACCACCCCCAGACGGACAGACAGATGAGGGTGGTAAGTAGGAGCCTTGAGACGTACCTGCGATGTTTTGCTTTCTAGATACCTTGGCTGTGGGCCAAGTGGCTGACATGGGTGGAATACTGGTACAACACTTCATATCATTCCGCTTCTCAGATGATCCTTTCAAAGTGTTGTATGGAAGTGACCCACTTTAGTTGGTACACTTTGGGCAGAGTAGCATACCTGTCTCGTTAGCAGAGCAGTACTTAGAGGAGAGGGATGGAGTATTGGATGAATTAAAAAGGCACTTATTGAGGGCTCAACAGATCATGAAAAAACAGGCGGATGGGTGCAGGAAGGACATCCAGTTTGAGATAGGAGATAGGGTATACTTGAAGCTTTGTCTCTACAGACAAAGGATGGTAGCTAACAAAAGGAATGAGAAGCTGATCCCGAGGTACTATGGTCCTTCGGAGATATAGGAGAGGATTGGAGCAGTGACTTATCGATTGAGGTTATCCCTGAACATTACCATATACCCAATGTTCCATGTGTCACAGTTGAGGAGAGCTATTAGTGACCATGCATCTAGTTGAGAGCTACCATGACACTGACAGAGGATTTGGAGGTGGTTTTGGAACCATTAGAGCTGAAAGGGGTACGACAAAGAGAGGGAGGGATCAAGGAAGTATTGATAAAATGGAAGAACATACCCGAGTATGATGCCACCTAGGAGTTGTACGAGAGAGTGAAATAACAATTTTCATCTTTCTACCATGAGGACAACGTGGGTCTTTAGGAGGGGGATATTGTTAGACCGGTCCCTCTTGGACCGAACATAGAAGGGACCGGCTAGGGTGTGTGTGAGGCGGAACCAATCCACCTGGTTGAAATCCCGCCCCCTTTAGGGTGGGGCCCATGGAGTTTTTTCAAATGGGGGATGGGCCGGCTAGGAGGGAAAATTCAAGGGGGAAGGCTGTTTTGGGAATTTTCGTGATTTTGTAAGCTTTAAGTTGTTTATGTTAGGGTTCAGTTTTTTATGTGATGTTTGCTGATTTTTGGTTGTTCTTAGGTTGAGTGGGCTCTAACTGGCGGCTAGGGATACGGGAGAGCCGGATTTTCCTCTCCAATTGAAGATCCAATTATATCTTGTCTTTCTTTCATATCTATTTCAATAAAAAAATTATTCAGTACTAAAAATCAAATTTCAGCATCCACTACCTATCAGGATCCTGATTTCTCCTAAATTGGGATCAAATAAAAAAGGCCTCTTGCTGTTCGTATACTTAGATTGGTGACTGCTGGATTTAGCATTGGGCATATTGCTAGACTGGCCAAGCCATTTTGGGTTGGTGGTTTTTATTCCTTGAAACAAGGATCTGAGGTCCATATTCATTGCTGCTGTTGTCATTGGGCTCTTGCTTATACAGTTTTTGTTCCATTTTCCGTTTCAATTTATTGTCTGGAGCAATTTATTGTCTGGAGCATGATGACTACTATTTGGAACTTGATCATTACTCATTCAAGCAGTGGGGATTGAAGAGTTTGTCGGATTGGATAGGGAGTCCGTCCCAGGTGGGTTCGTCCCTTGGGGAATCGGGAGAAAGCTGCACTCCATCCTACCATGCTCATCCCGCAAATTAGTGGAGGGATTTGACTTGCTTGGGGCGTTCACGGTACCAGAGCTTTAATGCTGTTGAGGTGCCATTGAGTTCAGTGGTTGCTTGGCCGAGGCCTGCTGTTTATGCTGCAATTTACATGGCCCTACTTTGTGGCCATGGAACCCACAATGGAAGCATAAATGGGATATACCCTCATATTCAACAGCTTGGAAGAAGCGATTACAGACCCAGATTCCAGTTAGCATCTTTCTTGAGAGGTCCATCGCACGCAAACTATAGCATAGCTGTTGTGTCCCCATTCACCAGTTTGCACATCAATGCACATTGGTTGACCCATGCCAGAAGCTATCCTTGCAATATTCTTAGCGTCCCAATGGAGAAGTGGCAAATTTGGAAAGCGAATCCACAAGGTTGAAGTCATTCCTTTTAGAGAAGAAGGTGAGAATTGTGGCGTCCATTTGTCAATGACCATAAGATGCTCAGCTATAAACCATGTTCCTCCTAATAGAATAGCATCCCTTACTTCCAAACTGTCAAAGATACATATAAAGCAATCAAGCACCACTGAAACCGCGCAAAAAGTTCCCATGCGTGACCATCTTTTCTTTAATTCATTGCAAAGGAACTGATAAGGAAATCTTCTTCCCAATAGTTTGCCAGCTAAGGCCTTGTCGAGCCCTCCCAAATTTGAATTAATAGCCAAATGGTCAAGAGCAATTGTCATGCCATCTCCCGCAAAGCAATCAGCCTCCACCACATGTTCTATAGGGATGATGCTTGGCTCTTCCTCCCAGCACCTATTTGAACGCACGCCGATTGCTGCTGGGTTGTACTTATGCCAACATTTGAGGCAGTAGAGAACGAGAATTGCTTATTCTCATCGCAATTCATTCTACTGCAATCAATTGGGGCATTTGACCAAGCACCCTGTGGGCATTGTTCTGTGATCTGATAGTCAGTTCTAGCAGTACTGTTGGGAATTTCACACCAGAGCACCAGTTTCTCCATTAACAATAGAAGTGTACAAAGAATTTCTATTAACATCCACGGGATTGGCCACACTCAACTCCATCTGTTTGGTTTCAGCTGCATTGTGACTCAGCTCGTATTCAGTGTTAGAAGCAGCTTCAATAAGGTAGTGACTATATTTCTATTCGTCAGACACCAGAGTGTTCGACCTCCATTGAATGCTGAGTGGAATGCCGATGCGATTCTTGAAGCATCTCCATCCCATGCTAATCACCTTTTGTAGGTAACGCTTTTAATAGCGTCAATGCCTCTTTCGCCTCAGTAAATGCAGCCTCACCAACCTCATTGGTTGACTGGGCTTTAACATCAGAGTTTTCCTTGACTCCGCATCGTGAAGAGTCAATTGATCGATTGCCAATAGCATTCTTCCGCAACGAACGAGCCTCCCAAGCCTAACGTGCATGGCGATCGTACCTTTCAACCCATTACTCTGAATGCCACCACCCATTGAACCTTCCTACCCGGCGCCACCTTCATTGGAGTGAGGAGGTCATCAGGTTTTTCTTGCCTATGATTTTGGAGCAGGATTGCCTGGAAAACATGTCCTTTAGGGAGGGAGGGTTTTAAGATCAACACTTTTAAGGATAATAGATGCAGTAGAGGTGGGAGGATGCGGGCATGGGTATGGAGGAAAGGTGATAGGAGTGATGTGGATAGTGAAAGATGTGTGCTTTATGGATGAATTGACATGATTGGAGGGTAGAATTTTCTGATGGTATTATAATCTATACGCCACCGAAATTTGGTTTGAAATAGGCACTTTCAGTCCCTTTTCTGTTTGAAAAATTTTTCTAAATCCAACAGAAGAAACCTTATCCGACTATTACCACCAGTATCCTTGTACGTAACTCCTTCCTGCTTGCATTTCTTGGTTCCTGGTATCATATTCAGAACATTGTAACTCTCTCTCTCTCTCTCTCTCTCTCTCTCTTTTCTGTAAACTTTAGGTTGGATATATTGGATAAATAGAATATACACACTTTGTCATGCATGACACATAATGGTTGTATTTTAATGATGCATTCAAATTCCAATTAAATTTTCAAATTTACAGGACAGGGTGGATATTCAATACTCGAAGAAGGCAAGGTCTTTTAGAGAAGATGATTCTGATGATAGGCCTGAACGTACAGAGCATTTTAGCGGGGATGACATTTCTGAATAATTTGAGCATCGTGTGCTATGCTATCAAAGTCTGGAGTGCTATTTTAGCCATATATATTAATATATTTATATATATGGTCTTCATCTTAACGCTATGCCAGTGTAGACTTGGGTTGAAATGGACATCCAATGGCATCACAAGGCAGAAGGTGACATGTTCTCAATACTGATGTCCAGTTTTATGTCCTGGAAGGAATGGAAGCGTGGAAAAATCAAATTGTTGCTCATTCATCTTTTTACTCAACGGTTTACCTTCCTAATTTGATTTTTCTTTGTTTCACATTTATGGCATGTTCATTAAATTTTATTTATGTCCAAAATTTAAGCTTGAATTTCTCTGAAGAGACGCTCAGATGGTTTTCTACATAGATGGTTTGAATTGCATTGGTTGACCGGGAGATTCTTTATAGTTCAGAGATTTCTAAATAATATGCAAATAGTTCACAGAATTAGTTTTTAAGTTTACGGCATGTTTGTTGGTTTTAATTTTGAAAAATAGAAGTAGAATGAAAGTGAATGAAAGTTTTCTATGAGCTTCACTTAGCGTTTTCTTTGACATTCTTAGCTTGATTCATGACTAGATCATATATTTTATCGTACTCCATCTCTCAGATAAGTGACTTAAAAATAAACTTTGAAGTTGAATGTTTATTTTCTTCCTTAGAAGTGAAGTTCTTTTATGCGTTTATAGTTGCCTTGCATGCTACTCTCTTCAAGCCTTCCAAGTTATAATTTCATATTCGCATAATGAGTTTCATTAGCATCTAAAATTTTCTTGAATTGAAAGAATCTCTACCAAAGAGTTTTATTGTATGATTGTGATCTTTTTTGCTGGGTACTTTGATTTATGAAATTTGTAGAAAACTGCTCTTTTAGCTTCAACAAACTTACTAAGCTGCTGTAAAAATATGATAATTCCATTGCACAGTATAATGGGTCATTAATATGCGATATGGTTGTAAGCCATGTCACTCTAAATGTAGCAGATGTACTAAAAATGATTCTGCAGCTCAGTACATTTTAAGAACAAATGGATTTCAATGAATTGATCTCTCTTTCCATTGTTGATATTTTGAATCATCAATTTTAATGGAATCAAAATGAACCATCTTCTAATGCCCTCTTTTGTACTCATAGGAGCCATAATACTGGATAGAAACATGCTTTCCAAGAAATAATTCATGTTCTATGATGGCCAGCTGGAAGTTAAAACTAATTTTAATTTTAGTTTGATTTGGAAGTATCTTGCCAATGTGTTAATGGACCTAATCTCAATTGCTTTTCCCTTCTTAGAACTTAAATACGCTGTAAGATAAATGAATATGTTACTGCTGCTTGGATCAGCTTTCTTGTAATGTAGAAAGGTACAAACTGGTGGAAGGAGCATTTATTTATAATAAACTCTGCAAGTTGAAAGTATTATAGTAAGGAGCATCTGTGAAGTTTTCTTATGTTTTATTGTGATGATGAACCAAACTGTTGTCAGGGACGCCAGATATTGTTATTCTCTATTATGAAGAATAAATTAGCGGTACTCAATACCAATTGCAGGTTCCATGGCTGCCTGTGCCTGGTAGCAGCGGTATTTAGCTTAGTGTATCAAGTGGATTGCGTCAATATTCTTTGAATCCATGTTGAAATATGAACTCCATTATGTTTTCTTTGTGTCTTTCCATGCACTGATTTATATTTGAAAAATGAATTTAATCATATTTTGGAGATCTTCTGGACATTTACAGACTTTTATAACTTTTATTTATGAGTTTAATGACAAGTGCATATTTACTGCTGGAATACTCTGTAAAATTGCTTGCTGAATGTGAACCTTGGGTGGTGACATCCTCACCAATTACATGGTTGCTTGATATATATATATTATAATAGCGGTCTGCAATTCTTATTGTATTAAATCTTAGCCTTTCATCTTCTAATTTATTTTTGATAATTTCAATCATAGTTATACAATATCCAACAATGCAGCTGTGATAATGAGCTATTTGGCTATTATATTATTATTGATTAATGAATGAATATAATTTCCTAGCTTCTGAAATTCCACTGGCCTTCTTGGCTCCTAAGATCAGAATTTAGTTTGTGTTTATGGCTTTATTGAATGGAATCGAATGAAACTGGACTTTATCCAATTGCTTTTCAATTCAAAAATCAAATGTAATCGGATTTTTAATTTGTGATAATTTTATTTTAATTCCCATGCATTTGGAGTTGGTTTTCTTGAGGTTTTATTGGGAAAGAAGCTTGCTGAAAAGCCCAGTTTGTTTCTTTTAACATTATCTCCTGCATAGCGAAAATTTCATCAACTATTTTGAAGCATTTGTTATGATAATCAGCTAAAAAAAAAAAAAAGAACTGCTCGTTTCTTCGCCACCACCTCTTTATTTCCCAATCTATCTCCTCTTTATTTTCCCACCTTCCCTTATGCAGTTGCCGACGAGCTCGAATCTGACTTGTCCCACGGGGGTGGAGTACAATTCACTGTTATAATTCTGTTGGCTTGCATTGGAATTAGGCTTGTTAACTTCTTAATTTTATTTAGAAAAAAAATACTTTGTTTTTTATTGTTCATTTAATTGTTGTAAATAATATAAACAAATAGTCTTTTAACTAAGTTAGGCTTGTTCCAATCTTTGGATCAACAGGTAATTGTTAATCATCTTCACTCTTCTTTCTTCACATGTCGTTCTTCAAATGTAGAGAGGGCCATTCAAAACAATAACAATCACTATAGTTGGAGAAAAGGAAAAAAATATTATAAGCAAAATCATGACTTACTACAAGGAAAAATAATTATTTTGAAAAATAAAATCCGTTGGAAAATGATTTTCTTCTGCCAAAAATTAGAATTTCTTGCATAAATTGTCCAATGGTGAAGATGATTTGGGTTCCTTTACATGAAAATTATAGCTAGGAATAATTGTAACAATATGAGTGAGATTACTACTAATTAGTTCTTGTTCTACACATCATATGGCTATCATCGGCCATTTGCATAAGCTCTTTAACACTCATTACAACCACACTTTGAATCACCCCTTTATTTTTGTTGGCAATTATGTTCATATATATCTCAGATCTTCTTTAATTACTCCTATATCTAATGAGAAAATAAAAGTTGTTGTTTTCTCTGCTCCCCCCTCTTTTGCCCCTAGGCCAGATGATTTTACCATTGAATTTTATAAAAATACTTGGGAGATTATTGGTGGGCATGTTTGTTCTGTTGTCAAAACCTTCTTTTTAACAAATTGCATGCCTAGATGTGCTAAAGCCGTTGTTATTACTCTTATTCCTAAGACATCTCATGATGGTAATATTGGTGAATATAGACCTATCTCTCTTTCCAATGTATTTTCAAAATTATTGCTAAAATTTTGGCTACTAGAATGAAACCTATTATTCCTTATATTGTTAATAATAGTCAAGCCGGTTTCATTCATGGTAGAATATCTATTGATAATATCTTGTTGGTCTTCGAGTTATTGGGAGAATTCAACATTAATGCTCGCAAGAGCCTTTTTTGTGCTAAGATTGACTTATTGAAAGCTTTTGACATGATTTCTAGAGAGTTTTTGCTTACTCATTTGAATAAAAAAGGCCTCTCTTGTCATATTACTACCGTTAATAATTATAATCTACAACCAGAGTTCAAAATAATACATACAATAGGTATATTAGCTACAAAAAATATATAAACAAAAATTTGAAATAAAAATTATTCTAGCATAAGTACACAGCCTCAAGCTGCTGGCTCCTTAGTTGAAATCATTTAAAATCATAATGAGCATAAAAGCCCAGCAAGTAACCAAAACTCTATTACTTATCTTAATGCAAGATAAAAGAATCAATAAATATATAAAATTATATTCATTACTCAAAATTTATAGAAGCTTTGGTTAGTTAATGAAAAAATTAAAATAGACAATTCTTTCAAAATTTGATATTAAGGCATTACATCCCTCCACATTTATTTCTTGGATTAGATAGTGTATTGATAATGTTTACTTCTCTATTTGTATTAATGATGCTTTTAAGGGTTTTTTAAGCTCTTCTTCTAGCAATAGGGCTACCCTTTATCTTCTTATTTGTTTTGTATTATCATGAATACTTTGTCTAATATATTGGATAAGACTGACTATGAATGTGCTTTTGAAGGTCTCAATTTTGAGAACAAAACTATCAGCCATTTGCTTTATGTTGATGACCTTTCGGTCTTTGAAAAAGCTAATATTGTGAATGTTTTAGAACTTCAAAATATTCTGAATGCTTTTTCTAACATATCTTGCCTACATGTTAACAATGATAAGAGTTATATTATCTTTTCTAATGGTAGTTTCCAATCCACTGATATTTGTAATATTCTCAATATTAATTGCTCTAGCTCTCAAATTAAATATAATGGTTTGCTTATTTCCACTAAAAAACTTGTTTTGCTGATTTTCAATCCCTCTTGCAAAAAAATTTGGTCTTTTAGAGGGTTGGAAAGCTAAGTTGTTATCTTTTGCTGGTCGTACTCAATTTATTAAACTTACCATATGCAACACTTTAGGTTATTGAATCAGGGGAGCTATTATACCTTGGGGCTGTTGTAAGGTTATTGATAAGGTTTGCTCTAGATTCCACTTTCATGGGAATATAAATAATTCTGCTTATCGTCCTAAGGATAAGAGTGGTCTTGATATTCCTGCCATCCAGTCTTTGTACTATGGTTACACCTGCTCTCTTATTTGACATCTATATAATGGTGATCGTTTACTTTCTAACTGGTATAAACATAAATATATTTCTATTTGGAACCTTATTCTCTTAAAGCCTTTAAGTATTGGAAATGTCTGCGCTCCATTGCGATCAAAATCAGAAACAATATTTCTCTAAGCATACATACCAACAACAATCTTTCTCTTATATGGGACACTTAGTGTAACAATAAAGCTTTTGGACCTGATTGGGTTAAGTGATTTTAATAATATACTGATTAGCAAATTTACCTCCCCTATTGGTTGGAATTTTTCAGCAAATTTTCCTACATACATTAGTTCTACTATTACCAATGTAATTTTTATTTATGCTTCTGCTCCTATATATTGGCCTGGTACTGATAAATTGGTTTTTAAGAATATTATTGCTCATTATTATAGTGATTTCAATACTATGCATTTAAATTTAGCCGGCATAAGACTTCTGCTATCAGATACTCTTCTTTTGCTTGGTTGGCAATTTTGGAGTGTCTTAAGACATCTGATATTCCAATTAAACGTAATATTTTGGTATCCCCATCTTGCATTCTTTGCAATCAAGCTCATGAAAATCACAATCATCTCTTCTTTGAGCGTGACTTTTCTTTTTCTATTATAACAGCTTTAATTCCACAGTTGAGCTCCTTTTTATTTAGGCCTACTTTGATGTAGCTCTTTTAAGATATTCTAGATATGCCTTCTAGCTCTAGTTTAATTAAAATGCCTTTTTACCTTATTTCTTGTTGTTCTATTATTTTATATTATGAGAGGAATGAAAAAAATTTTCAAAATACTATTTACAGTACCTCTACTATCTGCTATAAAATTAAAATAGCTATTCAATTTAAAATTGCCTCATGGAAGAAAGCATGACAGATTAAACATTTGATCAATTAACTATATTTTTGTTGACATCTGTACCGAATAAAAAACAAAAGAGAAAATCAAATCAGATCACATACCTCTCGGGATGTCCAGCCATGAACGACGCCATACCTTGGCACGTTCGCGTCACCTCTTCGCACGACCCCGCAAGACCTGCTCTTCGTTAAAAGCCGAAGAGACGAATGCCATTCACTTTTTCCCTCTTCCACTCGCGAAGCCTCTGCTTTGCCGAGAATCCTCTCGCAAGCTTTCGTCTTCAACTCATAGCCGACAACTCCTCCTTCCTCTCCGATTCCTCAACCGGTCGAAGCCCTAGCCGAGCCACTCGACTCCTTCGATGACCCTCTCTTCCTGTTGAATAAGAAGCTACGACATTTCGATCGGAAGCAAGGGCGACGACAGGAGCTTGCTCGCAGCAAAGATAACCATCCTTCTTCCTTGCACGCGCTTCTCCGCCTCCTTTGTTGCTGGTCGGCTTTAATCCTTTGACGACTTTCCCTTTCGATTGGATCGGAAGTTACGATATTTTGATCGGAAGCAAGACGGGAGCTTGATTGCTCTGAGGGTAACTTTCTCCTTTCATGCGCTTCTTCAGCCAAATCCTGTAAATCCGCTGAACTACAGGACATAGTAAATTCGCGATTTACTGTAAAAAGAGGGAAACAAGAGGATTTATTCTACCGTGAGATTTAGGGAGCCATCATATCTCGTTCAACAGGATTTAGCATAAATCCTGCTCCAATTCTGCATAAATCCTAACAGAATCTAAATCTTGCTCATATCATGCATTAATCCTGTATTTTTTTTAAAGTCTTTTTATTTTAATTAATTAAAATTAATTATTAATTAATTATTTTTAATTATAATTAATTGATAATAATAATGATTTTATATAATTAATTACTAATTATAATTAATTATTTTTAATTTTAATTAATCAAACTTAATTATTTTTATTATAATTAATTAATAATAATCATAATTAGTTATAATTAGTTATTTAATTATAATTAATTATTTTTAATTATAATTAATTATCTTTAAATTTAATGAATTAATATTAATTATAATTAATTAAATCTAATAAAAAGAAAAGAGAATAGAAAATGCAGAGATAAAGTTCCACGTATTCAGCAATAATAGTCACCTATACAGTCAAATACCCCTTTGCATCGCATGCAAACATCTTAAATACCCTCACACATACACTGTAATATTTATGCACATAGGTACACAAAAAGGAGGGCAAGTACAATCATAAAACTCATATGGGCTCAGACAAGCATATTATGGGTACATACATAATGTCTATGGATGTTGCGCGGGCACGTGTCCTTTAGTCAAGAATATCACTAGGATTCATTCTCAATCTGTCTCATGCCAGTAAGGACGTAGTACGTGTCCTCTAACCGGTAGTTTTACCGTCAAATGGCACCACATCTAAGATTTTGCTGCTAAATGACACCATAGGTAAACGGTTATGGCTGGGACCCTTTGAACTGGGTAGTTCGCCGCAAAATGGCACAACTATATTACGGTTATGATCAGAGCCCGTATGCTTCCAAATGGCGTCAAATTATTGAGTAATTATTCAATAGGATATAATCAATACGGTACAAAGCCCTCTGTCAGCTAAGGTGGATTTAAATTTGTCCCCTTAGAAAAATATCCAACCCAGGTCTACAAGGTACCATTGGATGACACAACCCATGGCTGCTGACAAGGATCCTTCTGTCAGGTTGGGTTGACTACCTCCTCTGACTAAGTAGATCAGGGACCACAATGGTCGGGGATGACGAAAGCATGGGATCTTGATCGGGTTCATCACCACTCCCCCCACCATCCGCTTTAAGTACAAGATGGAAAATTTTTAAATTTTAAATATCAAATTCCCAAAGATCCAAACCCATGATAATACTATATGCTAGATACCACGTATTTATGGATACGACGTCTTCACTTGACAACTAGCCTTAATTCAAAGTTCTCTCTCGTACGTGAATGGGAGGGGTAATTAACTATAGGAGCTTGCGCCTATAGGAAAACATAACTAAGATTATAAAGTCATCGCAAAATGAGGGTGAAATCTCTGGGTAGAGTCTTATCTATAATCCCAATTTGCCTTCCTAAAATTTTCCCTGGAACCTAATATGTTAAAACTCACCTCGAAAGTACAGAAATGTGGCAGCGATAGGGAGGCAGGGGCGCAAATTTTTGGAGCCCACAGATTTCTAGTGACTCCATTAGATACTGGTTTCTCTTTTCATCTCTGGCTAGTCATTCATATGCTATAGCAGTAGCAAATCAATATGGGCTAAAAATTTTAAATTTCTAAAATGAACCTTTAACAAGTTCTTGAAAATTTTATCAAGCAGAGTTTTAATTTAGTTTAATTTACCTGCTTCTATTATTTATTCTGCATGATTTCTATAGTTTAAAAGTATGGGGTGATATATCAATTTCGATTACTAACCCCTGCCTTTCATTTGTGCAGAATGAAAATGCAGGACACCCCGATCACCATCCAACTGGGACGAGGAGCCAGAATTTAGCTGACGAATGTTGTCATCGAAACTAGAAGTGCTGGAGCCACCATCCAGTTTGGTGGGCTCGAATTCTCAGCAGCTACTATAAGGGCTACAACCGTTCCTATGTACGGCGTAAACTGTGAAGAGCCTTCTAGTAGGTCTCATTCTATAAGGACTACTGTATGGAGTGCACATCTACCAGGGCCGCGAGCTACTACCAGGGACATTTCCCAAGGAAGAGTTTCGTCTTTGAAAGGTTATCCCAACTAAAAACCCTGACTGCAAGTTGTTACTAGAAAGAAAATTTTTGTGGTGACTGCAAACACCACCACCCTACCCAGAGAGCCTATTTCACTTGGGAGATATGACACTGAGGCTTCCTCATCTAGAGGAAAGCTCAACAGAAGGCAAAGGAGGAGAAGAAATGCAGAGCTGTGAGCTCAGCAGCTACCAGTAACAGTCCATCCCTCCAACCTGCCAGCACGAGAGCCAGAGACTAATATTCCCACATGGAATAGGTTCGCTAACCTGAAGTTGGTGAGTAGAAATAGCTTCACCGGTGAGCTTAAGCAGTCATTTTGGGAGCATCGACCTGGAGCTTCAACCACGCAAAAGATAAGAGAGCCTAAACGTCTATCTGCTCGAGTCCACCAAGTTTTGAAGATGGTTAAGGAGAAGGGCCTGATGAAGAAGAAATTCCATAGCCCTCTAGAAATTGAGGCCAGGAGAACCCCTCCCAGAGAGAGGCTATCATTTGTTGTGATAGTCGAAAGACGAGATGCACGACAACAAGCTCTGTAAGAAGCATATTGGGGCATAACACTTGGACCTCGCGTCCAAGAGTCCGTCACCGAAAGGGCCTAGCGAAAAGGCAAGCAAGTATGGAGGCTGAAGCCTCAAAAAGAGAAGATATTTAAGAGAGAACCAGCTCAGGCGTGACATTCAGAATAGTCTCCCAGAGATCCTCCCCTGCCCATTAAAATTATCAGAGATGGGTTCAAAAGAAGGCCTATAATGACAACCACAATGACGGTCGACACCTTGGAGAGTCCTCCAGGGGATCCTGTCATTCACCTACCCCAGCCAGAGAGGAAGTCCATTTCGATTATAATCTGTGGATCAAAGAAATAATCATTCCAAGCCAGGAACCAGAGATCCAGTAGCGATGTCGCTAAAAAATTTAGGTATAAGAAGAAGAAGAAGAAGAATATGGCGATGAAGATTCTATCGAAATTGAGGTGACGATGAAGGCAATCGACGATCACCACCATGTGAACGTGCTCATCATCGCTACATGGCTAGATCTGTCGCTAGCAGAAGTGCCTGCTCCTCAGAAGAAGGAGAAGAAGAAGTTGAAGAAAATCCCTTTGCCGCTGAAACCATCAGTCTTGCACAAATGAGAAGACAAGTGCGATGACAAATGCGAACAAAAGAAAAAAAAATCTCTCAGTTAAATAAAAAAAATGACCGAGATGATGACTTAAATGACAACAATGATGGAAATGATGCAGAAGGCCGCTTCTGTAGGTCCTGCGCCAACTCAGCCCATTAACCAAGCTGCGAGCATTGCTCCAACAAACCCTACAAAATCCCCAAGCCCCAGGCCTCAGGAGTTAAAGGTGTGCTTGAAGTCGGCGACAAAGACAATAATAATACCCACCAGCATACTCCATAAAATGTGACAAGCGCCTCCGAACTTGTGACGACCGTACAGCTAGAAGGATTAGTTAGTGAAAAGATTAAAGCCATTAT
Organism: Dendrobium chrysotoxum; assembly: GCA_019925795.1. NCBI lineage: Eukaryota > Viridiplantae > Streptophyta > Magnoliopsida > Asparagales > Orchidaceae > Dendrobium > Dendrobium chrysotoxum. The sequence continues at coordinate 203,079 of JAGFBR010000740.1, forward strand.
AGCTACTGAATAGGTGGAGAAGTTGGTAAGCAAAGGTTTCTTGTACCTGGCAGAGTACAACCAGGTGCCATATCTGAAGTGAAATTCTATACCAAAGTTTAATACTTTCAATGACAACAATAATCCCAGGCAGCACCTGGCACTGTTCAAAGTTACCTGCAAAAACACGGGGGGTAATGATGCTCTATTATTGTCACGACCCGGCTCGGTTAGCTCGTACAAACGAGGCGGGAACGGAATCGGACATTTATAACATTTCAATTTGTCTTAAAACATGCATTTAATAGATCTAAGAGACTTTACAATACACTAAAAGCGCCTCTAAATTTTTCATTTCCGAACATACAAAATAGATTTCATATCATTTCATAGTATTTCACTTGTACAAAGGTGGTTGTAAAACTTAATAAACATGCCAAACCACCCAAAATATCAAAACTAAGAAAACAAAAGAGGAACCTGTCATTCGGTCCTCTACGACTGTATGTGTACCAAGGTCGATCATCCATCACTTATGAACAGGTTCTCCTGAAAAGTATCCCAAAACGAGGGAGTAAGCTAACGCTCAATAAGAAACACTAACTCTAACATCTTCACATTCCTTTGCGTTAAAAGAAGAGTTACATGAATTTTACTACACATGCTAGTTCTCATGATGTAGAAGTTAAATGTGATATGGTATGATAGTTCATATGTCTTGTGCATGTCATATGCCTTATGTATGTCATATGCTTATTTATGCTTTATCTTATACAACCGTACCAGAGTACCATGAGTGTACTGATCAGGTACACAAACATCTTTTTGGCCATTCTTTTTCTTTCCTCTTTTGCCCCAAAGGGCCATTGGTTTCATATTGTTCATAAGAGCCATATTTGTGCTTTCGCACCATATTTGGTACTCCGTATTTTAACATACACAACCATTCAATCATAGTTCTTCCTTAATACTTCTCATTTTCTCTTAACTAGAGTCTTCCCAAGACTCCTAAAAACATCATTAGTTAACAACTTAAGCTCAAAATCTCAAAATTAGAAAAAGCCCTAATTTTGACATCACAAAAATTTTAGGAAAAAAAAATCATATTTATACTTAAACATGCTTCTAAACCCCTTCTAACACTATTCCTCAAACAAAATTGAATTAATCATGAAACCCTAATTTTGAAAACCTAAAGTTTTCTTAAGAAAAATTCATTTTTATGACTTAGAAACATGCTCATACATAAGCCTTATCATTTCTCTAAGAAAGCCCCATTAAAAGCAAAACCCTAATTATTTTCCTCCAAGAAATCTAAAGAAAAAGAGATGTTTCTTGCATGAGAAACTCACCTTTCTTCTTCCTTAAGCTTTCCCCTTGATTTTCTCCTAAAACGGCTTCTGGAAAAGTCATCGACCGCCAGATTGCGCAAGCTCCGCCGCCCTCCCTCTCGTCTTCTCCTTCTCTCGGCCGAAAGAAACGAACAAGGGATCGAATGAATCGGTCCCTAGGCGGATGAGGGGAGTTAAGGGAGAGGTTTTGGTACAAATTACGCATGTGCCCCTCTACCTCAAATGTTTCTATTATGTCATGAAGGGCAAAACGGGAAACTAAGCTAAAATGTTACTTAAACAACTTTCAAACATTTTTAACTCACAAACTGTGTGGAATTAAATATAGGTTCTTTATACCGTTTCATTTGAAATTTCGTGTCGAATTTAATAAAATTTATTTTAAAATTTTCCAACAACTTTGAAATTTACCTAATTTCGTTGCGGCGCATTGAAATGCGTGCAACATGTCCAATTGAAAAGTTTCGGGTTTTACAATTATTCTGGCATTTCATCAGTAGCTTAACTGCAACTATTTTTGAATTGTATGCTGAGCTGCCAAACAATTCCTTAAAAGAGCTTTGTAGAATTAGAGGCTCTATTTGTGAAAAGATTCGTAAGTGCAATGGAGAAGACTACCATCGTTGATCTCAGTGATAAAATATATAACTCATTGGCGTAATCTCAATATGAAGTGCAATTAGCAGCTAGAAGAAGAACATGTAGTCCAATTACTAATGGAGAATATTGATGATAAAATGCAACCCTTCCTATGCATGGCTTCTATTACAATATTCCAAGATCTGCTGGACAGGATGGTGAAGTTTGAAAAGTTAAACTTGTCAAAATCTGAAATCATCCCTGATAAATCAAAATAGGCTAAAACACCTAATGCCAAGAAGAGTGAAGCTTATTCCACATTCCCTTCTAGACCTGATAAGAGAAGACAGATGGAATATGATGTTGATAAATGTAAATGAATAATGTATAATATAGATAAGTGAAAGTAGCCAATGCAGTACGAGGATAAGTCAAAATAGGTTTATAATCCTAATCCTCAACCAAAATTGCTGCTTGGTGGAAATGATAAACCTCGAACCTATCTTAATGAAGGAGAGCATCCAAGACAAACAATGGGAGCTGGTGATAGACCGTTCTCATCCCTCAAAGAGAAAATAAATAAAGAATATTCATTCAAAAGGAAAACTATCGCTAAACTATTTTGATAAGCGCTCAAGACTAGTTTAGAACTACCAGAATGTAAAAGACTTGAAGAGTCCAAACATAGTGGCGACCCAAACTACTGTCCATATCATCAGGTAATTAGTCATCCAATTGAAGATTGATATGTCTTCAAAGATTGGATGGAGAAGAAATATAAAAGGGGAGAGTTGACGTTATCAGATAACATGTTAATTCATCCCAGAAAAGAATCCACCATGGTGGTCACATCCTCTTTCGTACCCCCACCTAAAGAAGCAATAGCAAAAAATAAGTTCGAAAAGAACAGTTGGAGACTATGGTCTCCAAGAAGACAACTAAAATATTGAAGCAGTTAGAAGGAGTATCTGGTGTTAAGTGAAAGTCTCCTACTGAGCTAGTGCTAAATTTAAAGTGGTTGCATGTGCCACTTGCATCCATCTCCAAACAGCAACCTGGCCAAGCTAGCTCATCCAAGTCTGGTAAGGCAAAGGCAAAGTCTTTTAAGAAGAAAGCAAAATCGAAGAAGCCTAAGGAGAAGAAGACTGCAACTCAAAAGGCCATTAGTAGTTTTGGCGAATATTACCAGACTGCTAGGAGGCCTATTAAGCTCGGTGACATCATGATGGAGCTTAAAATAGATGAAAAGGAAGAAAAGGTGGATGATAAATCACTTTATATGGAAACATGTCGGGTCATCTCGACGACATCAGAGATATTAAAAAGGGAGAAATATGCTATCGTCAATGGATTATAGTTTAGAAGAGGATCTATATTTTTCAAATGAAGATGATTCAGATTACGACATAGCATCGTAAATGGAGCATGTGAAATTGGATGATGATTCTGAGTCTACAGGAGAATCTCCAGATGCGATAATGGCTAACTCTGAAGAGAACACTTCATTAAATAAGTCTAAATTGGATGAGGTGGCCTAGGTGTAGTTGAGAAGTGGCAAGGTGCTTCCACCTCGGTCGAAGAAAGGGTTTTCTAATAAAGACAAGGGGAAGAATAAAGTTATCAATGAAAATACTATCCCTGAAGACTCTAAGAACAAAGAGGCTTCAACTAAGGGGATAGATTACAATATCTTATCCCATTTAAGGAAGATCCCAGCACAACTCAGCATATACGATGCCCTCATGATGTCTAAAGATCTTTACGAGATTTTGATTCAGACTCTCAAGGACCCCAAAAGATATGAGACGTATTTTATTGAGTGCAACATGACAGAGGTACTATAAGCTCCTAATGAGTCGATAATCACTTTCACTAAGGATGATCTGATGCTCGAAATGACAGATCACAATCGCCCTCTATACGTTACGGCAACGAGCGACGGTACGATGATTAGTCAGATTTTGATCGATCCTGGGTTCTCCATAAATATCATGGGCTTAAAGGCATTGAGATTATTGTGCCTCGATGTGTAGCATCTTGGATAAGAGAAGTTCATGGTGCATGGCTTCAATGAGAAGGGACAAAAGACCCTAGGATCATTTACGCTTTCCCGCACATTCGTAGAACTTCATACATATGCCAAATTTCATGTGATTGATGTAGATATCTCATTTAAGGCACTTCTAGGTCCCCCATGGTTGCATGAGTACAGCATCATCTCGTCAATACTACATCAATATATGAAGTACCTCAGGGATGAAGAAGAATTCATGATCTCTGGTGACATCCAACCCTTTGCAGTCCATAAAGTAACAATTTACGAAGATGCCAAATACTTTATTCCAAAGAAGATGAAGCCATCGAGCTCTCTTGAGGCTTAGGCATCGAATCTAGAGATTATAAAACGACTTAAACAAGAAATCAAGAAAAAGTAGGTGGGGAGAAAGAAGGCAACGCCGACTCTCCCCAAAGTACTGACCATTCCTAAAGAAAGGAAACACGTGCCTCATATAGGGAGTGACACAGATGAATGTGATGTCACCACTACCAAATCCCAGAGGGTATGGCAGTTAATGACCAAAGGGATAAGGGATGTCGAATATTCAAACGATGATTATGACTATGACTCTATTTACACGAACACAGTGTAGGGTGTATTCTTTAGAAGAATAGGTAGCTTGTTGATCTCAGATAGCATACTTGTAGTCACGTGCATTCTTCTGTAACACTTTAAAGAAATTATTCTGTGAGAGGTGCATAATGTCGAAGAGCTCGTAACATTCTATGCACCTCCCCCAAGAAAAGGGGTTGTAAGTGAGCCTATTTTATTCAGTTGAAAAGCTCAAAGAAGAAGAAAATTGTGACTAGTTTTGTAAGCTCGTCAATTCTGGGGAATTAGTACATAAATATCCAAAGAATATTGTAAAAGTAAGATAATACTCGTTCCTCCAAAAAACAAGTTCGTTTCTACTTGAGCCTCTGGAATCGAAGAAATCCTCATTCGTTACGGAGGAAGGATACTTTTGTAAGAAAGGGTTTCAGATTCATTGTGCGAAAATACCCCCAAAAGGAGATCTACCAAGCAATTACACATAGAAAATTTGAATCTGATAATGATAACGAAGAAGAGGTTTTCGAAGTTAATCTTCCAAATAACCACCCCGTAGAAGCCAAGCCTACACCAGAAGAGCTAGAAGATGGTGAACAGACAGCCACTATGGAGGAATTGAAAGAAGTCAATTTGGGGACTGAAGAAGACCCTCGCCCAACCTTCATTAGTGCTCTTTTACTCGAAGAGAAGGTGGAGGAAATAAAGAAGTTTCTCTGTGAATTCAGGGGCTACTTTATCTAGACATACGTTGAGATACCTGGCTTATCCCCTAACATAGTATTTCATAGATTGGCTATTAAACTAGATGCAATACCCATCAAACAAGCTATAAGAAGAATGAGATTGAAGATTGAAGAATAGGTGATTATAGATATGAAGAAGCTCACAGATGCATGCTTCATTCATGAAAAAAAATATGCTGACCGGATAGCCAACATTGTCCTCGTGAAGAAGAAGAACAGCCAGATCCGTATCTGCATCGACTTCAGAGACCTTAACAAGGCGTGTCCGAAAGATGACTTTCTACTCACAGTATTAGAACTTCTAGTTGACAACACATCTAAATATGATATGTTCTCCTTCATGGAAGGATCATCGGGCTACAATCAAATCAAAATGACATCTAAATATGAAAAGCATATATCTTTCAAAACACACATCAGTATATTTTGCTACACGGTCATGCCCTTCGGCCTGAAAAATGCTGGTGCCACCTATCAACGGGCAATGATGCACATATTTGATGAGCTGATTCATCAAAAGGTTGAGTGATATGTAGATGACCTGGTCGTCAAGAGCACAGACTGAAAAGATCACCTTAATGACTTGAGGATTGTATTTGATAGGATCAGAAAATATGATTTGAAGATGAACCCCCTCAAGTGTGCATTTGGGGTATCCTCAGGGAAATTTCTGGATATATTTGAGGAATCGAGATCGACCACATTAAGATTAAGGCAATTATAAAGATGCTGCCTCCAAAGAACCTTCAAAAACTTCGCTCATTATAAGGTTAATTGACTTTCATTCGACGATTCATATTGAATCTATCGGGTAGGTTCTAACCATTTTCAAAGATGATGAAGAAAGATGTCCTCTTCAAATGGGATGTAGAATACCAGAAAGTATTTGACAGCATCAAAAGATACCTGTTGAATCCGCCAATCCTTGCAGCGCCAATTCTAGGGAAGCCTCTTATACTGTACACGGCAGCACTAGAAGAGTCCCTTAGAATATTATTAGCCAACATAATGAGGAAGGCAATGAGAATGCACTCTACTATATCAGTCAGAGGTTGATTAGAGCAGAGATACATTATTCTCTTATCGAGAAACATTGATTGGCGTTGATTTTTATAATTCAGAAACTTCGCCACTACATGCTCTCCCATAAAATTATGTTGATATCAAAGATCGATCCGCTGAAGTTTTTGATGAAAAGACCGACATTGGCAGGTCATTTAGCCAAGTGGGCAGTAATACTCTTATAATTTGATATCACATATATCCCATAAAAAGCAGTAAAAGGGCAGGTGTTGGTAGATTTTCTTGCTGCACATCCTATCCCTATGGATTCACCGCTCAATGATGATCTGCCTGATGAGTAGATCATGAATGTCAAAGAGAAGGAGATCGAGTATGGGAAAAGTACTTCAAGGGAAGGTCGTCAATTAAGCACGCCTGGCTTCCAAATCTGACAAAAGCTCAAGTTGGAATTGGTCTCATTTTCATATCACCTAAGGGAGGCATATTAAAATTCTCATTCAGCTTGACTGAGCCTCGGACTAATAATGAGGCTTAGTATGAAGCTCTAATAGTATGACTGAAAATTGTGATCAATGTCAGAATTTGAAATATCCAAATTTTTGGTGATTCTCAACTTGTTATAAACCTGGTATTAGAGTTTACAAAATCACCAAGTTCGAGTTAGCTTAATCATCAACGAGTTCTTGAGCTTATGAAGTAAATTTCAGTCGTCAAATTAATTCAAGTTCCCTGAGCCCAAAATAGCAAAGCTGATGGCCTAGCCAAATTGGCTAAAGAAATGATAAATACGGATGACGAGTGGCCTATAATAATTATGGTTCACAATCATCGGGTCATGGAGCCAGCACTATTATAACTCCCACATGCGGAGGGAATACCAAGCTCAAGCCAGCAGGATACAACTCTGGTTGATCCTCAACCTCCCTAACTAGTTGATCTTGAAGATCAACCTGAAGAACATCAAGCTTCTAAGAGAAGACAGAATGCTAGCCAAGCTTCAGAATTATGGTGGCACTATTTAGATGTCGAAGAAGAAGATTATTGCAGGCAGCCTTTTATTGACTACTTCAAAGAAAGTAAACTACTGGTAGATAAGTCATTAACTGCCCAGATCAGAAAGAGTGCACTAAGATACATGTTTGTCAATAGTATGTTATATCGGCATTCTTTCGATTAAATGTGGTTAAGGTGCGTAGGGACCAAAGAAGCTGATAAGGTGGTGTCAGAAGATCATGAAGGACTTTGTGAAGCACACCAATCAGGTCCCAAGATGGCTGTTAAAATCAAGAGAATGGGCAACTATTAGCCAAGAATGGTAAAGGACTGTATCGATCACACAAAGAGGTGCTATGAGTGTCAGATTCACGGTGATGTTATACATCAATCGCCAAATCCACTGCACCCTACAATAGCATCCTGGTCGTTCAAATGTTGGGGTACTGATGTAATCTTGCTGATAGATCCATCGTCATTAGCAGGACACCGCTTCATTTTGGCAGTGACCGACTACTTTTCTAAGTGGGCAGAAGTGGCTTCATTCAAAGAAGTCATATCTGAACATGTGATTGATTTCTTCACTCAAAATATTGTTTATATATTCGATATACCGCGCAGCATAATATCAGCCAACGATACATCATTCAAAAGCACTAAGATCAACAAATTTATCGATAGGCATAAAGTTGATTGGTGATATTTATCAATATATAACCCAAGAGTAAATGGTTTGGCGAAAGCCTTCAACAAAACACAAGTGAAATTGTTGAAAAAGATTCTCACCAAAAATAAAAGAGAGTGGCATACAAAGATGACAGAGGCATTATGGGGGTATCGTACAACCTATAAAATACTGATCAAAGCCACTCCTTACTCACTGGTGTTTGGAGTTGAAGCAGTGTTGCCACTAGAAGTTGAACTACCATCTCTTCGGGTCACTATCCAGTATGAGCTTACTCTAGAGCAAAATGCTCGATTAAGAATAGTGGAGCTCGATGCACTTGATGAAGTCATGATATAAGCTCAATAGAACTAGGAGATTTACTGAGCAAGGATGATAAATTCTTTTGATCAAATGGTGTGCCACCATACATTTCAAGAAGGGGAATTGGTCTTGGTGCAGAGATAGTCAATCATCTCACATCAAAAAATTGATGGTAAATTTATACCCAAGTGGGTAGGACCTTTCATCGTTGAGAATACATACCAGGGAGGAGCTTATCTACTCATCGATCTGAATGGCCAGAGACCTATGCCACCAATCAATGACTGATACTTGAAGAAATACTATGTATAAAGACTAGAATTCTATATTTAATGTATCATGTAATTGTCAAAATGTTATATAAGTATCTGACAATGTATGTATACATCTTCTTGAAAATTTCTTGTAGTACAAAAAATATTTCAAAGTCAGAAAAGAAGGCTTTCACGGCTACGCACTCTAGCAAATTGAGCTAGAGCAGCACAAGTTCTTCTGCAGCCTAAAGCTCAAGTTTCGAATGGGCATGTGAGGTTGGACTCAATAAGTCAAGATGCGACCGGGTCACCGGCAGCTCTGTCTACTCAACAAGCCATGAGAAAAATTATAGTAGCAGAACCCCCATTTTATTAACTCATCAGTATGGATTGCAAGAAGTACGAAGGCTTATTTAACTCGATAAGTTTCAGCAGTCATAGTCTATAAGATCCTTCTAATTAACCAAAGAGTCAAAGTTACAGTGGAAAGGATGTATTCCCAGTCAACATTGCTGTTGAATATGCGCAGGCTCTGAAACCTACAACTATGAAGGTTGACTTCAAATCTACAAACTTCAGCAAACTCAGCTTGAGGAGTGTATTTCTCCATAGCTCAAGTCTGAAGCTTGAACGGACGTATAAGGTCGAACTCAATAAGCTAATATGTGGCCGAGTCGCTGGCAGCTTCATCTACTCAATAAGCCATAAGAAAGGCCGTAGTAGCAGAACTCCCATTTCAATGGCTGAATGACGAAGAGCTATCAAGTCCTAGCTCTTCCAGTCTGATGAACTCAAGTAAAACAGATTAAAATATTCCTGATCGGTTGAGGATTGGAATATTACCTACATATGGTATAACCATTTCAACTTGAAACCTACAAGTCCTTCAGCAAATTAGTAAAGTACAAAGTGAGGATCAAAGAATTCTTTTTTAATATGTTCACCAAAGCATAAAGCTAAGGACTGAAGAAGTTGTCCCAAAGTTCATATAAAGCTTAAGACTGAATTAAGAGAATTTTATCATCAATAAGTCCATGCACAAAGCTCTAGACCGATCATTTTTTGACACTGACCTAACATAAATCTAAAAGGTTTAGATCACCAGTATTTACCCCTTCATCAAGCCCGCCAAAGTAAGAAGCATAGGGCAGAAGGCATACAAATCTCATGATAAGTCAATAAAGACAAATCAAATTATCTTTCACCAAGTACATCGCACAAAGCATAGGACAGAAGGAACCAAAATCTCAGGACTCAAGTCATAGCTAAAAAAGAGTACCCTGAATGATGCTTACAAGCGTCCCTAAAGACTGGGGGCATTTTAAATATTTATTTGGGTCGACATCACGCTGCGTGTTGAGATCCCCAAATAAATATTTAAAAAATTTCCAAGATATATACAACCGGATGAGAGAAGAATGTAGAAGATCCTCCATAAACTAAATATACATTCATCACAAAGTGTAATATGAATAAGATACAATCAGTACATGAGACAGCAAAGTCCCACCAATTGATGAATATGCAAAATTCGGGCAAATTCTGAACAACACTTGTATATATGCTGCAGAAATATTACATCTACGCATGATTGTAGTAAGGAAGAATGTTGAGCAAATACAAAAAGACTATAAACTAAAGTAAAAATGTTGTCAAAAGAAGATGAAGTGGTCATAACAATAACTACTAACGTCCATCTACGAGTAATGTTCTAGGGACCTAAATACAAAGTACTATATCACTATTCTATGAGTCCCTATTTAACTAAAGCTAACGTGTCAACTGTCTATGGATACATCTAAAGATTCATAAATAAAGAAAATTAGCGTGACATCCAAACAAGTTCCTAGAGATTTGCTAAATAAAAGCCTCAGCGTGACATCCAAACAAGCTCCTAAAGATCTATCAGAGAAAACCATCAGTGTGTTAACTAGAACAAATATCTAGAGATCCATAGGGTCAATCAGCATGCAACAAATGTGGTTCGCTCTAGATGCATATCACATTTATTGGGGGGCATTTGTTGACCTCTATACTAAATAAAAAAAAGAGAAAATCAAATCAGATCACATACCTCTCAGGATGTACGGCCACGAATGATGACATACCTTCGTACGTTCGCATCACCTCTTTGCATGACCCCGTATGACCAACTTGCCTTTAAAAGCTGAAGAAACGAATGCCATTCGCTTTTTCCCTCTCCCACTCATGAAGCCTCTACTCTGCCGAGAATCCTCGCACAAGCTTTAGTCTTCAACCCATAGCCGACAACTCCTTCTTCCTCTCCGATTCCTCAACCGATCGAAGCCCTAGCCGAGCCACTCGACTCCTTCGATGAACCTCTCTTCTTGTTGAATCAGAAGCTGTGACATTTCGATCGGAAGCAAGGGTGACGACAGGAGCTTGCTTGCATCAAAGATAACCATCCTTCTTCCTCACACGTGCTTCTCTGCCTCCTTTGTTACTGGTTAGCTTCAATCCTTTGACGATGTTCCCTTTCGATTGGATCAGAAGTTACGATATTTTAATCGGAAGTAAGGCGGGAGCTCGATTGCTGTGAAGGTAACTTTCTTCTTTCGTGTGCTTCTTCGGCCAAATCCTATAAATCTGTTGAACTACAGGACATAGTAAATTTGAGATTTACTGTAAAAAGAGGGAAACAAGAGGATTTATTCCGCCGTGAGATTTAGGGGGCGATCAGATCCCATTTGACGAGATTTAGCATAAATCCTGCTCTAATTCTGCATAAATCCTAGCGGCATCTAAATCTTGCTCAAATCATGCATTAATCCAGTATTTTTCTTTTTTTAATTTTTGTATTTTAATTAATCAAAATTAATTATTAATTAACTATTTTTAATTAAAATTAATTAATAATAATAATTAGTTATAATTGGTTACTTAATTATAATTAATTATCTTTAATCTTAATTAATTATTATTAATTATGATTAATTTTAATTAATCAAAATTAATTATTTTTTATTATAATTAATTAATAATAATGCTAATTAGTTATCATTAGTTATTTAAATATAATTAATTATCTTTAATTTTAATTAATTATTATTAATGTTAATTAATTAAAATTAATTATTTTTATTGTAATTAATTAGTAATAATAATAATTAGTTATAATTAATTATCTTTAGTTTTAATTAATTATTATTAATTTTAATTAATCAAAATTAATTATTTTTATTATAATTAATTAATAATAATCATACTTAATTATAACTAATATGCTTAATTTTAATTCATTATAATTTATTTTAATTAATTAAGTTAATTATAACTTAATTATTTTTAATTATAAGTAATTAATAATAATCATAATTAGTTATAATTAATTAGATTTAATTATAATAATTATCTTTAGTTTTAATTAATTATTATTAATTATAGTTAATTATAATTAATTAAAGTTAATTAAAAGAAAAGAGAAAAAAATATAGAGATTCTCTCTTGTCTCGATCTACGAGTCGACACAGTCGCCGATGAATCCTGCACAGGTATAATGTTCCAAATCCTATCCTTGATGTACGTGACGTACTGGTGGACCCCCTATACGCACTCTTGTAGCATGGTAGGGGAAAATTCGATGCAACATATGTAATAAGGCGGGTAGGCCCTATACATGCTCTTGTAGCATGGTGGGGATAACCTTAAGTACCCATACGCGCCTCAGTGCCTGCGAGAAAAGAAAACTGTGCATTTTTAACAGGTGCCTTGGATAGTGGTGTGTCAGCACACCTATCATACACGCTCTTATAGGGTAGCGGGATTGAAGACTACGACAGTAGTGTGTCAACACACCTATCATACACGCTCTTGTAGCATAATAGGAAGGCCCAGCTCCCCTACATTTCCCTCAAAAGGGGGATATGCCGGGATGCTGTCGAAATTTATAGCAAACAAAGGACCTGTACTTGAGCAAAAAAGATAAAAAATAATAAATGCATAGGGAACTTGAATGAAACACAGGAAACCTGACTCAAACAAAATAGACAGGTGGTACCTCAAGACCCCATACACGCTCTTGTAGCATGGTGCGATTGAAGAGTACAATCGTGGTGTCTAAGGACACTTATTATACATACTCTTGTAGCGTGGTGGGATAAGCCCAACTCCTCACATTTCCCTCAAACAGGGGATATGCTGGGATGCTACCGAAATTCAGACTGAAGTGCACAAGACCTGAATAATAAGATCTAACTTGAGCAGCAATACAGAGGGCCTATACCTGAATATGTGCACAGAATCTAAATAAATGCACAAGGGACTTGCATAACAGGGGACCTAAATTGAATAATAGGGAACATGACCCTAAATCTTAAAATACATAATTAAGATCAAAATGCAAATAATAAATAATATAAACAAACAAACAGGGGACTCATGGTGGTGTTGACCTCATTTTTGTATGAGGTCAGTAAAACCCATCCAGACCCCAGGTCAATCCTGACCCCAGATCAACATAACTTAAGACTAATCTAGACCCTATGATTCCTTTTAATTGATCTAGATTCTAAGATATTCCTAGATTTTAGATCAATCCAGATCTTAAGATCTAATCTAGATTATAGAGCCACCTAGACCCTAGAACTTCCCTAGTTCTAGAATTAATCCAGCCCTTCATTCAATTCAAACTCCAATCAAATCCAGACTTCAAACCTCTCAAAACTTTGAACCTATCCTGATCTCAATTTTACTCCAAACCTTGATCCTGCCTTTGACCTAGCTTCAACCTTATCCAATCACTTATGATTATCCAAATGATCACAAATGATTTGGATGATTCAAATTCACATCAACTCAAGCTTTAAATCCCAATCAAATTCCAATTTAATTCCCAAACAAATCCCAATCCAACTCTTAACCAAATTCCGATCCAACGTTCAATCAATCTTCAATAATTTTTCAATAAATTTCGATCACACACCAGTCCAGTCCGCAATCTACACTTCAATCAAATCTTTGATCATGCTTCAGTTCAATCTCAATTCAAACATCCAGTGTTTAATCAATCGCCAATCAAAATTCAACCAAATTTAATCGAGCATCATTAAGTCAGTCTGAATCAATCCTAGTGAATTTTAACCTTGATAGCTTTGATCGATTTAATTTAATATGCCCCGATTCGACTCGTGCAAATTAACGTTATTGATTCGAGTCAAATCAATTTTGATGAAGGCGAATTTGCTATAAAAAATTAAATCAAAATGCTACTTGATGAACTTGGTTTCTATAATTCCACATTTCTTCTCCAATTTAGCTCTTCAAATTTCTTTAATTTTAGCACTAGATATGAACCATCCAATTAACTTTTGAAAGGCTTGATGGTCATCTAACCATTCATATATGTGAAAGGGTTTGAAGGGGGATTAGGGTAAGCGGCCCACTTTGATTCCACGACCCCATCCCCCACGTCTCCAAGCAGCCGCCCCCTTCTTAGGGAAATCGGAGCTCACGTTTTTGAAGCTGCTAGGGCCGGCCAAGCTCACAGGCCTCCAAGCCAAAATAAAGCTCTCCACCCCTCCATTCCAGCCGCCCAAGAGGAAGGAGCTACTCCATGTTTTGGCCGTCGAAGAGGAGAAAGCTGCTGGTTGCTTCATTTTCGGCTACAACAGTTGGAGGGAGGAAGACTGAAATCAGTTCCTGCTCCCTTCTCTTGAGCAGACCAAACCAAACAAGGGGATAAACATGAGATTTGTTGTTGCTTTCTTCGTTTGACCAGCAAGATAGAGAAGAGTTCATGCTTTTCTATTTAACTACAGCATTTCGATTGGATTAAAGATGCATTTACTTAACCGACTCAACCACTCAAAGTGCCTAACTTGCTGGCTTGCTGACAAACCGTCTTCTCACTGGGAAGAAATTCAAGAAAACAAAAGACTGCTAGTCCATTCCTTCTAGCAAAGTTCGTCCAAACAAAAAATGAGTATGATCACAAATTCCGGCCAGCATTCCCTCACGTCTGCACTGATTTAGAGAGCAAGGGATTTCAATTTCTGGATAATATAAGCGGTAAATCACATTACTCATAACTTTAATGTTTCTTCTTCCTTTAGTTCATTAATTAGAGGCTTGAGTCTTAAGTTATATTTGATTAAAACCTGTAATAAGTTCCTTTTCTTACCTGTATATACATACATCATAATTTTGCTTGTGTAGTATAACACTCAAATTGATGAGAATGAATGATACGTTTACAAGAATCGTGTAAATGGCAAACTGCTTGTTTCATCCCCATGTTAATACTTATCTGCATTCAAATGTGAGTATGGGAAAGGTCTCTTTGATTGTCAATATTTGTTAGTTATGAGAATGAGGCATTGTTTTAATCTCCCTTACGTGGAAACAAAATAAATTGCTGCTATTTGCCTTCTCCTCTAAGAAGTAAAGACACATGCATCTTTTTGCTCTCCTGACGGTTAAAATTCATATGATGAGTATCTCTCTTTGAAATCAGGATTGTTTTGAAATAAATTTCTTCAACCCTAAATCAAGAAATGATAAATTCTTCTTTTTTTTTTTTTTTACTTTGTGATGTTGAGCACTAACACTTCATAAAAGTATTATAGCGTTAAAGTTGTTGGATTTGAAATCTATGGACCGTAAGCATCTCTCATGGGTAAATTTACTAAGAAATATGGTGGTATACTCTCTTGCTTTAAAGATCCCCGTAAATACGTAATTCCCTGTTGGATTTGTTCAGGAAGACATAATGTCTTATAGAGATTCTATGCTTAATGGAATTTGTGAATTTGGGTTGAAAAGAATCTATCCTGTGATGCTAGATAGGGTCTTAATATCTTAATGAGGCAAACTGAAGATCATATTTTTCTGAACTCCTTGCTATAGCATTTTGAGCAAATTGATGTCAATCGGAGATTGCATCTTTATATATATATCTTGTTTCATGAGTCAATTCAATGATTTGGGCTGCATATTTGTTATAGATCTCTTACACGAGTACTTGTGGTTCCAATAAAAGGTTATTTGGTCTATGTTGGAGAGCTTCATGAGTTGGAAAGGTTCCTGTGTACGCTTGATAGCATATGGTGTGAATGTTGGAGAGCATTTCATGTGTTTTCATGTTTTAATTTTGAGTATTCATAAGTTTTACATTAAGCGCTTTGGTTATGATGGAAGTGGAGGAATGAATAAATCTAGAGATTTTATATTTCTGATTCATTGAAACAAGTTGGAATTGCTGCTCCTAGTTGAACCAGTTGCTTACCATACGAGTGAGTACATATCCGGCCACTTAAATTGTCTTATTGAAACTTACATGGGGAGATTTATGTCGCCTATGTGTTTTGGCCTGCTATCTTGTAACATATTTGATTTGAACTACACGATGGAAGTATATATCGGTGCATGCATAAGAGAAAGGAGGTTATTGGTAGTTATTTTCTTATTCCTAAAATCTACATATAAGCATGTTCTCTTCATTCTTTTGAAATCGGAGGTTGCTGTGATTTATACTCTTGTCCTGAGTGCTGGTAGATATTTGATTGTGGAAGGTTAAATAACCATCTATATAAAGGATTTATTGTTACCTCGACTCAGTTATCTCACAGACCATTAATCATACATTTTTGTTTCTTAGTTGCTTGCCGTGGATGTTAATGAGCCATTTGTGTAGTTAATTATTTTTAATGCTCATTGCCTCATAATTGATTTACTCAGCAATATTTTCAAAATTTTCTTATATTTGAGTTTTGTTTTACTGGATATATGTATATTGAAACATTGCGTAAAGTAATAACCTACAAAGTTACGTGAGGAAGATACTTATTAAAAGATGAATTTTCCTACTATTAAAGCTGGTGGATATTTCTCTTAAAATATATCCCTTGTAGAAGTGGCTAAATCAGGCTTCTTGGGGGAATATTTCAAATTGTATTTATTTTAGAGATATTTGAATAGTATTATTTTCCTATTGAATTGTTTGAATTAACGAAATAAAGGCTTATGAGATATATGTATTATGCTTGAGAGAAGGAGTGCATTTGCCCATTCTATATTCCTGATGCGATACTTCTTTGATGGTTGCTATTTGTCAGTGATCAAATTAAGCTTGAGCAAGTCGTGGCTGTGTTTGGGTCAGCTCATTTCCTACCAAACTAAAGTAGGTAGAGTAGAGGAATTTGAAGTGAAGCTAGTCAATTATTTTGCCTGTATTGAGAAGTTTACTACATGATGACCTTAAAGTTTGATGATATTTGAAACTTTATGCAGGTGGTGGTTAGCATTTCACCATTCCATGTATAACCGGCAGTTTGCATTGATATTAATTTTAGAATAATGTGCATTAGGTATACTGAAGGATTGGTGGCTTGTTTTATTTTGCCGGAATTTGATGTTCATTGTGACCGTTGCAAAAATTATACTTTGTCGATGCTATGCGGATCCTGATTTGTCGATTCCATTGTAGTGTGGTTGACCTTTCATTCGAATGTAAGTATGACATGTTTAATGATTATTTCAATGAGTTCCCCGATCATCTACATAGCCTGATGTATCATGCTTAGAGTGGAAGGTTTAAACATAGGTTGGCACCTCAATACAGTGCATGAATTCAACGTTAAAGAGTTGGGGTTGCATTTTTCCTTCCTTCTCTTAGCCTTTCCTTTATTTCTGTAATGAAAGAGGAAGTTTATGATCGTCTCTTTAAGAGTTTATACAAGCATTAGTTCCTCGAGGTGTGTTCATTTGACAAATGAAAGTCTCTCTTATATGAAACTGAAACAATTCTTGATGAGTGATTCAAACTTATTCAGTTTTCAAACTATCCATTGATATTTCCAAACTGATTTTATATGTGCTGAATACTTCACTGGTTACAAACCGCTGAAAATGATTATCTATGCTAGTTCCTTGTAATGAGTTACATAGTGCCAAACTAACCTTGATGAAATACAAATTATTGAGATTTTATTTCTTAAGCATTTGAGAATCCTCTATTATAGTCATTCTGACAAGTTATGGGACATTGAAGTTACTCTTGACGGCTTGCAAAATCCTGAAATCTCTTCATTTGCCTAGAGTTATTTGCTGAATTTCTTTCTCTTTTATGAATATACTTGCTGCTTGTGGATATTGTAAATGCTGAAATTGTTCTTGTAAGATAGTATATGAGCGGAATTCCTCTCTTGCATGTCATTACATGTGCTGAAATTATTCCTGTAAGACGTCACATACGTTGAATTATTTCTTGCAAAGATACATACGCTTTGAAATTGCTTCATTAATTTGATTTGATTCATATTTTTACATATTCATTTACATGTTGATTCTCAGTCCTATATTCACATACATGATATTCTGACACTTCCTTGTCTCTTCGCCTTTTTGCGAGATACTACTGGAGTTGAGTTGAGGCTAGAGCAAAGGAGTTTCAGTCTCCCCCTTGCTTCCAAATGGGGTACTACGACCAGAATCACCGTTGATCAGCTCCGGTGATCAGGTAAGTTTTTCTTAAAACTTAAAAGATCATAAGGCTCCTAGATTTTCTTGTTGAGTTATTCCTCCAATCTTAAGTTCTTGACTCCTGCATTTAGTGAATATGTACTATTGATATAACTTGTTTACATACACATGTATGCCCAAAATAGTTAGTGGAATATTGATTTAAACCCATTTAACTTAGTGTCATTTAAGGACAATAATTAAGGACGAGTCTTAGAGAACTTAGGCAAACTCTAGAATTCACACATACATCCTTTAGGGATCAAACATCGAACCTAGAAAACTTAGTGACACCGTACCTTAGGATCAGTGTACACTATCAAACTTGACCTCAATCAAACTTAAATCAATCGATCAATCATTAAACCACTTAATTAATTAAATCAAAGTTAATCTTTTAATTAAGCCTTAAAACTTTTAAAATTCTAACAAATCAAACTTAACTCCAAATGATTTGAAACTTGAGCCCCTTAAGTTTAGTGACCTTCCCTGCTCTAGGGAAAATCCTCACTAAAATTTGAACCCTTTAAACCCCTTAATCAGACCTCTTAAGATTAAGCCTTAATCAAGCCCTCAAAACTTCAAAAAAAAAATTTAATAAATCAAAGTTAAATTATAAAAATATACATAATATCTCAAATTAATCAAAATTGAACCCTTAATACAGAAAAATTAAAACCTCCTTGATTTGACATTAAATTGAAGATTAATTAAATTTTAAATGAAATTGAACTTTTAATTAATTTAATTAATTTAATTAATTAAAATAATTACAGATTCCAAAAATTCTCAAACACTTGATAATCCCTCCTTAGATCATTCCTAATCTTTGGAGGTGATTTCAAGAAGTTTGGAGTTTATTTGGACTCAAATCATTCAAATATCCTTAATTAAAAACATTAAATGATTCAAATAACTTTAAAAAATTAAATATTTGATTTAAGAATCTAGAAAATGTTAATCGAACTTTAAAACAAGCAATCAATCAACCTTAATTGAGATTCATCAAATTTCAAACCTTAAATTAAATCTAATTCATTTAATCATATCGGGTACCACTAGGTAACCCAGGCCTACGAGGCTATTAAATTAGCCCCAAGGAAGGTGAAATAAACTTCACGGCCTCGGTGAGCAACAAAGGTGGTATCCACCAAATAATTAATAATCGATCTTAAAATTAATTTCAAATCATTAAGACTTAAACTTTAACCAAAATCTCCCCTTAAGCCTTTCAACCAACTAGAACTTTAAACAATTTTAAGCAATTACCTGATATAGGATATACCCCAACCACACAGCCTGCTACACACACCTAGATTGACTTGTTAGGACACGAACTCTAGCTTTAGGTTAGGCCGATGTTCCTTTCTATTTTTGAGATATGTTAATATGCACACAAAATGAGAGTGGCATCCTAGGTTAGATAACATAGACATAGGTTCATTACCCACAGACCTGTGCACTTCATATGTGTCAGCCTAAGATTAGGTCCCCAGCCCCTTGGCCTACGAGGTCCCCTTGAATGAGGTAACCCATGGTTGCTAGCAAGGATCCTTTAGTCAGCACTCGACTAAGTAAGCTAAGGATACCGACGAACCCGGGACGATGGAAAACCATGGGATCTTGATCGGGGATGTCATACCCACTTGGTAGGTTAGTCTCTACCTCACCTCCTGGGCATTCTCCCGATTAAATGATCGGGGATATAAGCCCCAACTTTCTAATAAAATTGATCATCCAAACTAAAATCTCTTTCAATCAAATTCAAGCCCAACACTTAGGATAGGTTGGGGTGTTTCTGAAGTAATTCAGAATCTCAAAACACCTCCTACTCTTCTTCCTTTGACTCCAGAAATAAGTGATCATTTTTGAATCAATCCCTGTTGAATTTTTAGTCCCTTAACCTTCTTTGATATCAATCTTTGAATTCTTAAATAAAATTCGTATCGCTATTTTAATCGAGAGTATTCGTAAGAAATTTTCTGATTTCTTATGATGTAATTAACTACGAGGGCTTGCGCTCGTAGGAGATTTGGAAACCCAGACCAGATTTTCAAAATCAAACTTTCCAAAACTTTTAATTAATTATCTTTGGGAAATTCAAAAGTCAACGATCATTATCTTCATTTTTAAATGATCGATATCAGACGATATCTTCTTTCTTTGGAAAGATATATCGTACTATTATTGTAACTTTGATTATGAAATTAATGATCTCTTTACTAGATTATTATAGTTAAACATTAAATTTAACATCATTTTGATTCTTCGGAATTATATGTTGTTTTTCCTTGAATTTGACTACGATAATCAGGATAAATCAAGATTTGTAATCTGAACCTATTAGGGAACGATATGTTCACCTTTTGAGGTGATATATTATTCATAATAAGCGTTCGATCTCAAATATTAAAAATTCAAGAAATTAAGCATTTCCCAAAGAAAATTAAACACATTTTCAAAACTCCTTTTTCAATCACATTAGGTGGAAAACTTTCAGATGTGATTGACTTGAAAGCGACATTAGTCGATTACAAAATGTATAAGTATTGCCCACATGCAATAGTCAAAGGCTTGTTGTGCAAATAATAATCAGCCTGTAGATTGAAAAGGCAACATTGATGATTGATAAAAGATAACCTATCATGCATACAATAAATCACATCAGGACAACAAGCACTGAATACAGCAATGCCTTGCAGATGACATCAACAGCTTGTGTACAACTCGTCACTGTAAATAAGTACCCCAAACCACCTATGAATGGTGAAGGTGGACATGATACAAAATGCAATGGACTCCTACAACAGTCCCCACACAATTAAGTACACTAATTTGAATGCAAACAAAGATGATTGATACAACTTACTTGTGGATAACAATAATGGATACATCGCAAGCATAGTGAATTCCCTATGGACACAAGTACATACAATACTTACAGCAGTGATGATTGAGATGCTACAAGTACGGAGAATCCCTTATGAACACAAATACATACAATACCTATAAGCAACTATAAGAGATATGTTGTGCATAATAACCCACCCACGGGTTACGATGGATGATGATATGATCAACTGATGGCAGATGCAAATACCCATAAGCAAAAGCTAAAAGTACAAGTATTTGTAAGCAATAATAGGGGATTAGTTATGTATAATAGTCCACCTACAAAAAGCGATGAACAACATGCAGTGTATGTTAGATCATCCCTGCAATCAACAATCACTTGATAGCATGCAGATATATTGACTCTTCATGAGCATAAGACAAAATGATCGATGTATGAGGCAACGCAGTAAGTTCTACAGTGCCCTCCCGATCAATACCACATAGTATCAACTGGCATGAAGTCAACAACAGTTAGTTGAAGAATAAGTGCATCGACCAATTTATGAGTAACGACTTTGCTAGCCAACGTGCATGAGAAAGTTTGCGATAATGTAATTCAGCTGGCGTTCAACATCAAATCAGATGAATACAAGCAAAGACAGCTGACATAACTCACTTGTGGATAACAACAATGGATATTTCGCAAGTACAGTGAATCCCCTGTGGATACAAGTACATACAACACTTACATGCAATAATGAATATATAAACTTGCCTATAATCAACAACTAACAAATAATGATGAATGTTTACAACAATGCCATCCCCTACGGACACTTAAGAGCAGCGGTGATTGAGAAGTTGCAAGCATGATAGGCCCAGCACGAGTGCAGAAGTACATTCACCTCATCGAGGCTGGGAGATTTATTGACCGAGCATAATTAATTCCTCTATTTAATGACTTTAAAGAGTCTAATAGTCGGTATAAAGGTGACCTGATGTACAGAGGGAACCAATTTATATGTCATCAAAGAAAGACTGTGATGGTGGTGGGAAAGATACTAAAGACTTCCAGCAACTAGTCAAAGAATAAGCACTTGAAGAAGAAAAGATGTTTCATTATGTTATTTCTTCAAAAATGTTGGGGCTCCCGAAAACTACGCTGCACCATTCGAGTGAAGACCCGGAGACCAAGCCCCTAAACTCAATATCCTGCCCTCATGAATAGCCAAAGACAAAGCAATGTAACTATATTCAACCTCCCGGTGAATGAGAAAAGGGAGTCTACATCAGAACAATGAAGTATCTCATGGCAATCAAGTAACAATGTTATTATTCACTTGTTAACAAAAATAGGGAATCAGTAGTAAGAATCACGGGCCGCTGAAGTGCGACACCACTCCACCATATCTGGAAACTTCATACAAACAGACAGAAGGCGTCAACAAATCCTGAAATAAAGTCCCACACATTCAGCAACAATAGTCACCTATGCAGTCGGACACCCCTTCGTATCGCATAAAAATATCTTTAATACCCCCACACATGTACTGTAATATGTATGAACATAGGTACATAAAAGGGGGGCAAGTACAATCATAAAACCTGCATGGTCCGCGGCGAGCGTGTTATGGGTACACACGTGATGTCTAAGGATGCTGCACGGGTCAATAAATGAACCCCAGTTCGAGCCCGGCTCAAACTATCAAACAGATATACGATCAAGGTGTCAATCAGAATATCTATTTTATACGTTCATATTAGATCTTCAGGGTCTATAACACAAAAATTTATCAACAAAAATATAAAACCTACGAAACCCGATCCCATGTTGGCGAGTAGACAGAGTTGACAAGATTCAATCAATAGAAATATAATGACCCTATATACCCCAATGATGGCTGTGTTGAATGTTCATCTCAATCGGAGGGGATTAAACATTCAAAATGCCCTCAAATGCCCGTAAAATTCAAAGCTCCAAAATCTCAAATTCAAGATATTTAAAATTAAAATTAAATTATCAAAAAACTTAAAGCACAGACACCCATCCACCCTTCATAATAGTTTGCCGAGGTGGTCAAATATGAAAACTATCCAAACTCACAAAGAGCTAATGTCTAGTCGAGAATATCACTAGGATGCATTCTCAATATATCTCCTGCCAGTAAGGACGTGGCACGTGTCCTCTAACCGGTGGTTTCGCCATCAAATGACATCACATCTAAGATTTTGTAGCTAAATGGTACCATAGGTAAACGGTTATGACAGGGACCCTCTGAACCGGGTGGTTCGCCGCATAATTGCACCACTATATTACGGTCATGGTTAGAGCTCGTATGCTCCCCAATGGCGTCAAATTATTGAGTAATGATTCAATAGGATATAATCGATAGGGCATAAAGCCCTCTATCAGCTAAGGTGGATTCAAATTTGTCCCCTTAGACAAATATCCATCCCAGGTCTACAAGGTACCATTGGACGACGCAAATCATGGCTACTGACAATGATCCTTCTGTCAGGTTGGGTCGACTACCTCCTCTGACTAAGTAGACCAAGGACTACGATGGCTGGGGATGGCGGAACCATGGGATCTTGATCGAGCTCATCACCACTCCCCCCACCATCCGCTTTAAGTGCAAGATGGTGAAATATTTAAATTTTAAATATCAAATTCCTAAACATCCAAACCCATGCTACTATATGCAGGATAGCACGTATCTACGGATATGATGTATTCACTTGACGACTAGCCTTAATCGAAAGTTCTCTCTCGTACGTGAATGGGAGGGGTAATTAACTATAGGGGCTTGTGCCTATAAGAAACCAGAATTGAGATCATAAAGTCCTTACAAAATGGGGGTGAAATCTCTGGGTAGTGTCTTATCTACAATCCCAATTTGCCTTCCTAAAATTTTCCCCGGAACCTAATATTTAAAATATAACAAATAAAAAAATAAATATTATTCTATGCTCAGTATAAAGATTTAAAGGATTGGACAAGTTCTCATTGAAACATTTTTCTACTCTAATCCTTTAAATCTTCTCAATACAAACGGCCTATTTTTAATCATAAACAAAACAATGAGAGCCTATATATACCCATATATAAGCTCCTTAATGCAATTCAATCTATTTAAAGATTTCTCCATCAAAGGTTGAAAATCCAAATTCACAAGCCTCCTTAATGCAATTTTGACTCCCAGGTAATCCATCCCGTCCATCACTTTGTAACCCAACAAATTTGATATATGTTTTCCTTCTCCTTCGACAGTAGAGAAGACAGTTAAGGAGACAGTTGACCTCAGAAATGGATAC